>JAQFZO010000072.1:0-44965 GCA_034695885.1 Geophilus flavus
ACAACAGGCCGCCGTATTTCTTCAAAGCACCCATGGAGATTCCACGGAAATACCATAAATCCTCTAATAGTGCACCCGCGCACTATTTGCAGAATTAAGTTTCTCCTCGCGCTTTATTAAAGACCCGCGCATTAATCGATCCCAACAGAAAATTAAATTCCATCCAGTGATTTTCCAATTCCGTACTCACAACTTTGGCTCCTGCTGCAGGAAGTCGGATTCATTTTTCCCAATGTGGATTATAATTTTATACGTTGTCGTTTGCATCCCCGAATCGTACAAGTGTGATTGCAAAATTTTTATAACTGCAGCTTCCCGAGATTTTTCTCTTGTGAATTCAAAAACTTGCAGATTATCGAATTTGCGACGCGCCATGTTGAGTTGCAGTTTAGGGAAAGTCCCGAATTACCCACAAATAACTCTTAAGTCATGGTCCCTATTATAACGCCGGGTGTTAACAGCAAAAATCGAATTTCCCCGCGGTTAAATCAAGACCCGCGGTCTAATTGAGACCTGCGCACAACTAGAAGATTTACGGACCGTATGGTAATTTGAATATATCAGAATTTTAATTTAAAACATAAAAATCCCAATCCCTTGCCTGTATCGTACCCATGCCCTTATCTAGATGTAGTTATACAGTACAAACCATTAGGAGCTGTTTCACTTTGAGTGGCAAAATATCACGAT
This sequence comes from Geophilus flavus, assembly GCA_034695885.1. Taxonomy (NCBI): domain Eukaryota; kingdom Metazoa; phylum Arthropoda; class Chilopoda; order Geophilomorpha; family Geophilidae; genus Geophilus; species Geophilus flavus. The sequence goes on from JAQFZO010000072.1 coordinate 691, forward strand.
TTCAAAAGAACCCGCACGTACACTCTAAAAAATAAAGGGACAATCGGCTTAATTGCACCTTACAAGGTGTTTTATACACCTTAAACTACATTAAAGGTAGATTTAAGTACGGTACCTTTAAAGGTGCAATATTGCCGATTGTCCCATTATCTACTTTAAAGGTATATAAATAGGGACAAAATTTTATAGAATGTACTATTCGAAGAAGTATGTACAGTATGCCGAGAAATTAAATCACATAATTCGTTAGGGCGTTTTACGCCAAAGTATCAACACCAATTGGGTGTCGGATACAATTAGCCGAGTGGTTTATATTTAGAAAAAATAATCCATTACTATTACACCTTACCTGTGCCAACATGAATTTTCATGATTTCGTCAATCTCGTTGATGTGAGAGCGGGCACCACTTAACAAAATGGATTTGGAACTTGAGTCTCATTTTCTCCAATCCTTTACGGAAGATCATCGCACATAACTTTTCTTAATTGTTGCTGTATTTTATCCGGATTCTACCTTTAACAAGAAAGAAAAACAGAAAAAAGGGCAAAAGTTAATTATAGTAAAACCAATTTATTTTGAAAAAAAAAAATATTGCCTTAGAATTAAAGCTTAAAATATTCTTTGTTATTTTAATGTCAGCAACGTTCAAAAAAGGCACTTCAAACACCCTGATCTTTATTGCTGCCCAAACCACCACCTCACAAAAAAAAAAAAAATTGAAAAGTGTAATACTTTCGATATGAGGCTTAACGTATTAAAACTATTAAAGCCGATGGCAAGAAAACCTCGAAACCGACCTTTTGACCGCTTTTTAGACTATTCAGCTTAAAATAAAGAAATAAAGTTTTGCAAGACACTTAGCGTTTCAATACGTGCATTTATAAAGTGGAGTGAGTCTTGGTTTATGGGTTTCCCCTTAAAGATTATGTAAAATAAACTCCTATTATAAACACTTTCGTCGAAAGTGAACGTATTCGTATTTAAAGAGCGAGTGTCTTTAGGGCACATAGCTGAAAATTTAACCCATAGCCATACTAAAATTATTATAAAGATGCCAGAAATTCCTACGAACCAAAGATGCTGCAGCCGAGCAATTTTCCATCAAATGAGGCTTAAGTCTCGATTTAGCAACGATCGACTCAATCGGGTATTCTTTTAAGTGTAAATGAAGAATTAGTGGTTCGTTATCAAAACCGTGAAGGAAAAGTATTCAGGTTTAAGTCGAATTAACACTTAAATTGTTGACATAATCAGTTTAAAGTCAATCATTCTTAAAACCATTAGTCAAAATAGAATTAAACGAAACCACTAATAACTTCATCCGATCACAAATCACAGTTGTAAAAGGAAATACAGCTGATAATCGCTGTGAGTCATGTAAACAAATGGGCTTGAGCCTCGGCCACCTGGAATTACTAACACCCTCGTGTCAAACCCAACTGACAGATTCAATTCCCCCTACTTTCAAAGGTATGGTAATTCCTTTGCATAATTAAATTTTGCACTTCCATCCATCCAATCTAATACTCCGTTAAGCATTAAGTCCTATCGCTACTCAACTATGAATATTTAACGACATGACTACAAGTGGTCACTTATACTAACAAGGTAAGTACGGCAGTAGCTTCAATTTAACTAGCGACTCATTCTCCCCACCGAGAACAAAGTGTGCTCTAAACGAACTAAGAATTTTCAAGATTACACAACCCACTAAATCAATTTATAAAATGTAAATTTTTAATAATACAATAAAGTGAGGTAAAAGAAATAATAATAATAATAATAACAATGAAAAGAAATAAAAAGAGACAGCAAGACTAATATCGAAAACTACAGCTTCAAACTTGCATAAGGTTTTTATTGGCACATCGTTCGCATCTGTCAAAAATAATATCGCTAGGTTAGAATTTTTTTATTTTATAGAAAAAATAAGCTATTTTAAATTACTCTAAACGTCAATCATAGCGTAGAATACCTTTATTTGCCATGTTATCCTTATAAAAGAATCCAAAGAAAAGAAAAAGCTCAAAACTGTATTGGCATATGTCAACCGCAATTCGTTATTTGTAACAAAATTCTGGATTTTCATTCCCTTAAGAGCCAGCAGCCAAACTTGTACACTTATTCAATAGCGTTTTCTTCGTGTTATGCCATACCCTGGCCATACCCCACCATCTGCCAATTGCATCCATCTTTGTCGACTGCAAAATTTATTGCCGGCAACCTGCTGCAGACGACAAAACTGTCTCTGATTACAAATAGGGGTCAGCTAACAACTACCGACCTCGGTGGCTTTCGGAGAAGCGATCTAGACGGATGAAAGCGAATCAAACGGCTCCACACAAAAATGTATGGAGTTCACTGCCGGACAAACTCGACAAACAACCTCAATGTCGCTGGAATTTCCTCAGATGGAGCAGAAAAATCAGGATAAAAGGGACACTGCTCTGATATTTATGGCTGCCATATTTATAAACGGGCAATCATTACATTTGAATTCTCAACGCCACAGCACGAGAATTTGCGAGATTATCCGTGTCCTTTTAAACCTCGTTCGCAACGCTATGGGCAATAATAGTATGAATGTTGTATGAGTGGAACCGAAGCAAACTGTAACTAACCATAAATAGAAGATTAGAGAATTAAAGTTAAAAAAGAAGAGTTTCGATGCGTCTTCAGACATTCGGGGAATCAAAAATTCATTATATTTTCCTTGTTGTCCAAAAAATACATCTAGAAAACATCATTTGCTTCTTTTTTATTATTAAATACAGTAGTGCCTTGTTTTTTTTTCCTTTTCTTTCTTTCCTTCTTGTTTTTGTTTTTCAAAAAGTCCAATCAGGATTATTTTTCTTTCTTTTTCTCATCTATCTACCCATCCAGCTGGGTTATAATAATCCTCGTGTCTCGAGTTTTAAGTCAACGCTCGGCTCGGTTGCAGGTTGCAGAAGACTGCAATTCCCATCGATTTTAAAAAATCTATACAGATGGCAATGGCTGGAGTTTGATAGAAAACAAAAAGGTATTTTTTTTACAACTCAATTGCTCTGTACAGTCTATTTCTCAGTTTACGGTTGAGGAAAATAAAAAACAACGTGTTTTGACTCTTTTATCAAACCAGATTTACTTTAATTTTTTTCCAGGTTTTCATTAGAAAAAAAATTTAATTTTATCTTATCTTGGTTTTCTACTTCTACTCGACTTAATAATCAATAATCAAATTAAAATCCAATATTAACCGTTTTACTGGATTGCTCGTCTTCAAATTTCGAAGAATAGAATTAAGAAATCTTTCAAGTTAGCGTAATTTTAGAAAATATTGAAAAAATTAATGGAAAAAAATTTGACTTGTATGCGACTGGAAAAAAATCAATTTATTTTTTTTATTTTCTTCCAATTTAGTTTTAAAATTAAACCCAATTCAGACAATTTATGATATCGCGAAAAAAAGCACTTAAAACATTATTCAACTTATTAGTCACCCGAACTACATTAACCGGCTAATTAAAATTATAAAACTTATAAAAGATGAAATGCGATCCATGTTTTAGGCAGAGTGGAATTACATCAAACCTCCAGCGCACTGCAGTCAAGAAGGAGTCAACGAGATAATCTATATTTGGTACATACATCATTGGAAGAGTTCCAATTTAATCAGTTATGAATAAAATGACACTGCCATACAGCGGATGTGAAAGGCGCCATCACATTTTTAAAAATAGATAAAAATCATAAAAAGTGAAAACCCTACATTTCATGGCCTACATCGCTTTATATTTCATTTTCCAGATTCTTCTCATAACAAAAACGCATTCCATTACATCTCAGTCGTTATAAGATATGTAGATAAGAAGTATATTACATTTTGCGGCTCAACATTGTGCATAATCGTAAGGAAAATCACTGTATCGCATGCTGACGTTGCTTCACGCTCTTCGAACGTGATGTTTATAAGACAGATTCCCCTTATTGGCTGCATTATTTTCAAGAATCAGGTTATACATAAGATCGAGTTTCTCTCTCTTTTTTGTCACGGTCTCGAACTCTGATCCTATTATATTTTTTATTCTTATGTAAATACCCAGTAAAGTAGGTGAAATAAGATACTGACGTGGATTCAACAGGTAGAATTACCCGCCACTACTTTACTTGCTAAAGTTGTACACAAATCTTGGCAATTGTCATTCCAATTTTGCTTTCTTTACTCTTTAAACATGGTTTGAGGCATGGAAACAACATTATTTTTTCTTTTCTAAACGTGGAATTGCCAATTTAACTGTAGAACCTGAACTGAATACCCGCACAAATTGATTGGAGAAGGATAAGGAGGAGAAGAAAGGGGAGAAAAAAATTGAGAAAACTCCCTTCATCAGCTTGAGCTTGCTGCATCCAAATTGAAAAAGACTGAATTTTGCAAAACGTTTCTTTAAAAAAATATCATTTTCCCTCTTAACTAATTTGACTTTTGCATATTTAATGATTACAAATGTCGTGAAATTAGAAACCCTAGAGTCAAAGATAAAATATCAATGCATCACCTCACCTTTAAAATTGCTTTCTTGTAATCTTTTCGTGATTACTTCACATTAATCACGAAATAAAAAATAAAAAAAATAAAAATTTTAGATATGAAGAAGTAAAAAGAAGAAAAAAAAATGGAAATGGCAAAATTTCTCATATTAAAAATCTTAGACGTCATTTCTGAGATACACGAAGGTGTGCGACTGATAGAGTGGAAAGAGATCAAGCAATGGGGAGTCATTTTCGATTTGGATTCTCATTGCTGCGTGTGTATGTGTGTGCAGCTCTGTGCTGAATATATTGGTTTTACTTGGCTCTTGGCCAGTTATCACATAAAGCTCTTTCCAATCCTTCAAAAATCTGTCGAAGCGCGGATGCAAAGGCATCGAAGAAGCGAAAAGAGAAAAAAAATATTTGAATTTCTTCGGATTTAACACCCCGAACATAGATATGAAAATATTTCTTTCTTCCACTCTTGTTTTCTCATCAAAACTCACCGTATCATCATAGGATTGCTACAATTCGGAAATCCACACCGAACTCGAGTTCTCAGCTTTCTAATTACTGTATGTATGCGAAAACTAATGTGGTATCGATTATTCCCTGACTGATTATGAGAAACTTATTTGTACACTGCATAACTCACCGAGCCAAAAATCACTTTAATTAAAAATTTCAATCAGAAACAGAAAAATAAATAAGTAATAATAATAATTCTAAAAATAGAAAACGGAGAAAAATATTTTCCGATTTACCTTGTTTGTTCTCCTACTTCCAAAGAAAGTAAAAAAAAAATAACAAAGAGTCAGACTTCAGCAGTTTCATTTCCCAAAGAAAAATGCACCATTTGTATTCCATACTTACTCATTACCATAACATACTACAATTCCTTCACACATCACTTCCCCTTAAAATAAAACCCAACCCACATATAAAAGAAATAATAAAAAAGGGAAAAATCCATATAAAAAAACGAAAGAAAGGAAAAAAAAAGCGAGTATACTGATTATGTCGAAAAGATATACAGCGGTGTAGTACGTTACATCACATTTTCAACTTTTACTTCAACCAACATCCACAATCCCATATCTCCGACGCAGTCTGGGAGTGTATATGGATAGTAGAATGAAGTGGGTGTCAAAATGATCACACCTAATGTCCTCCATCAGACGTCATTGCTCAACGACTCCCCCTCTCTCTTTCCCTCTGCACCACTGCATTGTGAAACTAATGGAAAAATGGCTGCATGCTTGAGAAAATATCTTTGAGAGAGTAGCGCGAGGAGTGTGCGCAAAAAGGAAATGTTATCCCCCACCATACCATTCACCGACTAACCCACAAAAATAGACTCCCGAGCCAATCCCTTCCTCTACCCACCCTCTAATCGATTTGATGCAGCCAGTGGAGGGACACCACCACCACTGGAAGACCCTTCAAAACCAGATAAGCCCATTTTATATTCTCACTTAACCCTTTTCTACATCGAATTTACATCAAACAAACCATTCATTTAATCCCTTGCTTCAGTGAACCCTTAAATTTGCATAATTCACAACGCAAACCTGCATAAATTAAATTCAGGCCTATTTTTCTTTCTTTTTTAGCTTACTTTAAATGTATAACTACGCAAGCAGTGATAAATAGCACGTTTTTCCATCTCTATTTGTAATAAGTTTCCATTCGTAATTTTTTTTATTTTTTTAAAACTGCTAAAACTTTATGGGAATTCGTCTTCATCAAGAGTTTTAAAATATAGCTTCAAAGTTGAGGTAAAATACAAATTACCTTAAAATACACACGCCTTAAATGTGTCAGGAAGATCAATGTTGGGCTTTTGTGAATGACAAGTGTTTAATTTTTCTCGTTTCAAAGAGGAGGATGATTCATAGAATAAAAATGAAACATCTCTTGTAACCATTTATCAAATGATGATCCTTGTGCGCGAGAATTGTACAATCTTGTACTTCCGTGTTTGCAATACTGGCCTCGACTGCTCCCCTCTCATAATTCATACAGACGATGAGGAAGTTAGTATAACGAAGAAACAGCATAAAAATTGGATTTTTTTTCAAAATCCTCTTTCGTTTTTTAATTTTTTTTCTTTCATATTTATTTTTGGCCTCCATTCAACCACCACCTCATTTAACACTTTCACCATGCAGTAAATGAATTATTACCTTCAATTTCCATCGTGTTTGTCTCATTTGTATGCAAATAAATGGTGCCAAATGTAAACAAACACTTTTATTATGTTTTGTTTGACCTTAATTTTACAAGACAAAAAAAAACAAAAATAATAATAAAAAACAGCTCGATACTTCCCGATGCCTTTTATTTGCCTAAAAATTAAAATAAAATAAATCAACTTAACCTGTGGCCGGTTCCCTGACAATAGATTCGCAATAACCTCAGTAACTAACGACAGGCGGCGAGTTTTTATTGAATAATAAAAATCTCGTAGGAAAAAAAACCCATTTTCTAAAAATAATAACCAGCAACCACACCGTTAACGTACTCTCAGCCAATAACCTCACATCTCGGAAACAAAATGTAATGGCTGTACTTCCCATCTGTTCGACTGCCCCTATAGAAAATACTCTTCATCATCTTACAGCTTGTCAGAAGAAAAACTGATTGACAATCTTGATCCAATATCAACTTTAGAAATTCCATCGCTCCCATTCAATCCCATTGCCATTTCTCCAGAAACGCCATCGTACATCTTCATCACATGTTCTGAGCACTTTTTTTTCTTCTTGCAGTTGCAGTAACAACAACAACAAAAAGAGAATAAGACAGCGAAATTAAGTGAACGCTTCTATTGACATTTTCAAAATTACGACAATTATGGTATCAAAAAAAGAAAAGTTGGCAAAATGTTTGAATTTTCAATTCAATAAAAAGAGAGTCGTCTAAAATCAACAAAACAACATCTGTTATTGAAAAACATCAACCTCGGCGAACTTGTTAACAATAAATAGATATTATTGCACATGTTCAGTTTCTCACTGGAGCTTGAAAAACAAGAAAAAAAATAAGAGTAAAAGCAAAACAAAAGGAGAAAACTAAAGTGTCTTGGAAATAAGCTAACGTCAACCTTTAGAATTTTAATGGCAAACAGACTATAAATCCCAAGGCGCCTCAAGTGCAGAGTTAAACAGGCAAAGAAAGAGGTAAAAGTGAGTAAGCCACATGTGCAGGTCCTTGGCTTCCACCACCAGCTGTGCAAGCGGGAGATTGCGAAGGGAAATTTATTGGATTATCATCGGCCACCTGCCGGACTCCTCTCGTATCGATCACCAATTAAAAATCGGTTGCGAGGGTTCTTCCTCCACAAGTGAAGCGGAAAAAAAAGGAGGAAAGAAAAAGATAGATGGACCAGGATTATTATTCCACACATCACCGATGGGTGGGGTTAGACCGAACGAAGAGAAAAAACATTAGAGAATTTTTTTCTCTCTCTCTTCCTTTCTTTCTTTGGGTTTAAAGACGTTTTACGTGAGGATGTCTAGAATTCAATAGCTTTTTTGACCGTCAATTTTATATTTTATTTTTATGGTGTGGGTATTGTACGATAAGTGCGCGATAGATTAATGTCAAAGAATTTTCATTTTAAAGTCGAAATGTTTAAGAAATTTAACAAATGTGTTTTATAAAATTAAAAAACTCACGTCACATTGATATTTACCAAATGAAAGTGGAAAAATCCAATTCTTCTGTCGACAACTGATAACAATTCCTTGCATTCTTCTCCAACGATTACTAAGCAACATCCAATTACTAACCCTTTTAGCCACAGCACGACCCAACAATCCTATTAATATAATCATCATCATTGAAAATCATTATCTTCACAAAAAGAATGGCCGTGTGAAGACTGCCCCGACAACAATTTTATAAAATTGAAATGTTGTCACGAGAAACACAAGATTGCCTGGAGAATGATTTGGCAGGAAACAGGCGCACATCCTCTACTAGAGCATTCAACGTTCTTGTTTTTCCAAACCTCACAAGCAACGCGTCAAATAAAGGCAAAGGTAAAAAAAATAACGGGGAGCATCTATTGGGAAGCAATCGATTGAAGACCGAGTTGATTGGCAAGCCGAAAAGACCAGCACAAACGTAAACATCTCAATAAGGCCAATAGCTTTTTCCGCACCACTGACTGCAAAGCGGATCACAATTAAAAATAAATTGGCATTCGCTTGGAACTAGTCAACCCTTTGCAGGTGACTGCAGTCAAAGGAAAAAAAAATTAACTGGCCAACTAAAAGATAGGATAATTGCAAAGGATAATGAAATTTTTGCTCCAATGAATCAAATATGCAGAATTTGACGATCGAAACTTCCAATTCCAACCAAACCACTCATACCAGACTAATTAAAACGTTAAAATTTGAAAAATGGATTAATTTTTTTTTAAATACAAAAAAAAAATTATATTTTTTGATCGAATGGCTTCTATCTAATTCGGTAATAAAATCGTCAAATCCAAGAATGCGGGGAATAAGATCTTCTATATCCTCTTGCAGAAAAAAAATGTAGTTCCTGACCCGTATAAAGGTTGGGGCCATCATTTTCGATCGAGCAACGGTCACGACGGGATACATTTTCATCAAGAACCGGCCACTATCTCTTTCGTTTGTGACCAAAAAGAACAAAAAGAAAACCCAGAGTTTTGCATTCCCGTCTAGTTTTCCAAACTCCATTTCAGTGTGAAATTTAATCTAAAATTATTTTCTAATACCCCCTACTCTCATTCACCCATCAAATTGCATAAAAACTAAATACTTCAAACCCGAGCGCGTTAATGCTAGAAAAATTTGAAGATTATTTTTTGATCAGATTTGCTACTCATTTTTTCCTCCTCCCAAACTAAAACTTAAAACACATTTGCCGTGTGGTAAAAATCTTTTTTCCTGAAATTTTTCTACCAATTAGCCGGCACAGTATTTTAATATTTCGAAATCTTCTTAGATCTCGCATGTAATATGCAACTGTGTAATTACAGTTAATGAGAAAGGAAGTGCTTCTTTTGTACACCCCTCATATCGTCTAATCCTTTCCTTTTGAAAAATGCTATCCCTAAAAGTGAAGGAGGCAGCCGCAAAACTTTGTGCTAGGCTCTGGCGTATTAAATTGCTATCGTTGCGGTTTCCACGTTAAGTTTACGACCGGCAACTTGTGTGCATGTTGGGAACAAGACACACTTATAGTATCAGCTCTTCTCTCTTAGCTTGCTCGAGTCGAGTACTATTTATGACTGCATTCTATAGGAAGACAGAACTGGAGTTTGTGACACTCGACGCAATAAACTTACTCTACCTCTACTTTTTTTTTCTATTTTAATTTTCCATTTCCCCTTATTCTCATTTTCTCCATAAAACCACCTCACTAATTTAAATCTACTGATGATGACCCATCTTTTTCCACCGAAACCATAACATCACACTTAAAATGTGGAAAAAAAATTCTAAAACATTTTTACTGCTTACTTGACAACGCATAACGAGACTTTGGACGTAACGAAATAACATTTTTAAACGTGGGAAAATTAGATTACTTCGTGACTGTTAAAATTGCGGTGGAATACTCGTGATGTAGCAATATTAAAGTTACTTCGCACTTCGCAGTGATACATTACACTTGGCTAATTACCCTCAAATTTTTTTTTTTTTGGTTTGCCGTACATTCAGAAACTCATAATCGAGCAACCGTCAACCTCCCTCACGAGAAAAAGTCATACCACATTACACAACCTTGCCTCGACAAAGTTAATATCTGTTTCTGCCAACTGCGAACTTTATAATTACATCGCTAGTCAGGATAAATGACACTTTCTGACCACAATTTGCTCACAACTTGTCAGTAACGTGGTCGTGCACATTTAATAAGCAACCAATCTAACTGGGGTTTGCAATGCGATCAAATTAAGTCACATTTTATTGTACGCGCTATTTGAAGCGACAAAAGTAGAAAGGAAATTCATAAAAAGGTGCCAACCTTGCAAATGGTTTTGGTTCATCAGATAGAAAAGACCCCGATCGAGATGTTGGCAGTAGTTGGCTATTTGATTCCCCATAATTTCCTGTTTTACAAATCCCTTTCACGTATCAGCATGGACATCTCGAGAGGGGAAGAAATCTCACGCTTCTTTTACCTCATCCTGTGCCGTTTCATCCTCGACTGAAAAGCAGCAGGAATGGGCGGACTAGGAAGGCGTTATCGGGGCCATTACTCGCGTCTTGATTGCAAACAATTACCGAGAAAGAGCACTAGGTGTTTGCCTCTGATATCTGGTCTGTGCTCTTATAAAACCCGCCTGTCACACGCCAACACGCCCATGTCGAGCCTCCGGAAGAAGCCACCGTTCTTCCATTAAGTGACAGCTTGACGCGTAAAACGTGAGACTGGGAAAGCGACTTGGAAACGAAACTAAGTTTGCCACCTTTAAGTGCTCTGACCCCATCATTCTAAAAGAGGAAAAGTATTAGCAGCTTTTAAAAATTAACTAAACCTAATCGATTCTTTCTACTTTTTACCGAGACGGTGTGAGAAAATCAGAGTGACACAAAAAAAAAACAAAAAAAAACAATAAAACCGAACGTTTGACCCGACGTTTCGGTTTAGCTAGACTTTTTCTTTTTTGTGTAAACTCGATCACAATTCACATTTGCTCTTTAAAAGAAGATTTTTGTTAAAATTTTCTCCATTGAGAATAGTGTAAAGAAAAAGAAATGCCTTTAATATTTTAGCTGAAGACGGCAGACGGAAGTTCAATCACTGACAGTTGATAAAAGCAACAACAACTTTTGTGGAGAATGTTTTAATAATAAATTTCAACAACTTTTTCCAACTTTAAAAGCCGATCACAAATTTCAACTTGCATATTTTGTAAACAATGCAAATTTACTGCGGTAAGTCATACTCATACCAATAGGCAGACATTTTATGTACCGAATCGAGAATTTAGTCACAGTTGGAGAGAATGGTAAAGAGTCGTGCAATTTTCTTTGCACCATTGCACACACAGATGTGTACGTAAACATGTTGTACGAGGAGGCACTCGGACTTTTAAAATCCCCTGACGATACATCACAAATAGCGTTTGATGACTCGACCCTCCATACTCAAAAGCTCATGCGCAGTACAAGCTTGCAGTAAAATAAGCTTAAAACTCAACTTACTGTACCCACTACAGTATGTTTTCACTTATATTTACATACTCAAAAAGAAATAAATATTGCAAACGGAAAGCAAACATAAGCTTATATTGACTCTTTGATTATATATAAAAGCACAACAATCATTTTCAAAGAGAATTTTATAATCCTTTGTTTTCAACAAAACCAAAATCCTGAAGAAAAAGTTTACCCACTACTTTTTTTCTCATAATTTAAAACAAAAACAATTTCTGACAAAACTCAGTGTACAAACCTTTGTTTTTACGAACAAAGAGCAAAACAAAACTGACAAACAAAAATAAACTTCCTTTTCTCTATTTGAACCTTTTATCAATGTTTTTTTCCCTCAAAATATTAAGAAACCCAAGACGAAAAAAAAAGTATACTTACAATTATTATTACTTCCTCTGTGTGCAAATGTAAAAGCCCCATCAACATCATCCAATAATCTTCTTAAGCACATAACCAAACAGCTTGTGCCTCGACTCGTGCCTTTCCTTTCCACCATTTTTTCTCCCATTAATTGGTATAGGGACAACCTCTGGTGACATAATTTATTGCCTCCCCGAGTTAATTCTTCCACTGCTCCATATTTATACAACCAATATACGTGAAGAGAGAACCAGAGGCGAAAATGAAACTCACATGCCTATACGCTGGAAGACGGCCAATTTGGAATTTTTTTCTTTTCGACTCTTCTTTTCTTCAGCATCTCTCGTCGGCGTCAACATGTTTACGGTGCAATTGTGGTCAGATTTATCGTGCCCGTCACACAACCAAGCCTGGTTATAATTTGACTGAAGCCTCCCAGCTACCAAAACCTCTCATTCCCTGTCCCCAAGGGATACATAAAAGGACAAATGACGGCGATATGACTTTCTGCAATGTTCCAAATTCACATTATTCTCTCGATGCTCTCTCCCTTAACCTTCATCCCTAATTTTATTAAAAATTACCAAACCCAGGTCAAAATATTCTCCACTTTAAATTATTTATTCTTTAAAAATGTGTTTTAAACAGTCTCGATCCCGAATCCGTCGAAGTTCGTTCGAGCAAGAAATATATAAAAAAAAAGGGGATAAAGGGATATTTTGAACCGAAAAACATGATCACTGACAACTTCCCAGTAGCACTTCTCATAAGTTTCCTTTTTCCTTTTTACTTTAAGACATCTGATTTCTGGTTTAAAAAATCAATTGTCCATGTCACAGTCGATTCACCCATTCGTAAACATATAAATTTTTCCACTAACGATGCATATTGCTTTCTTCTTTTCATTTCTGAAGGAAAATGAGAAAACCTATAACACTACATCATACACTTTTATATACCAACTTTTATGCAACTTTTTCGAGACTAGAGGAAAAAATAAATCGACATTAAGGATTTTATACTTATTTCGAAACTTTAGAAAAAAGAAATGTTATAAATTTAACTGCAGGAAAAAGAAACTTATAAATTAATTACTGCATCGAATAAAAGATCGAAACCTTATGTAAATTTTTCGTCGGCGTAATTTTAAAAATCTGGTTCAGATTGGTTATGCATGAGAAAGTTTCTACCATTAATTCTAACTGTTTCTATTTCATAGCCAACTTGCAACGAGCACCAACGTTTCTGGTGAATGTCACGCAGATATCGACAATCTGGCTAGATTCATCAATTGCAGTAATAGCGTAGCCCTACTCTATCCATATAAGCCAATTTATTAGACACCCTCTGGTGGGCATTATCTCGAGCAGTCAGTTTATTATCAATTTACCGTTTATCGATAGTCACAAAAACAAAGTAACTTTGGATGCAGTAAACTTGTTACACTGACATGCATTTGACGTGGGATAATAGCGAAAATAATTCTATTAGAGAGGAAAATAATTCGAAATTCTAAGTGTAGCTAGGCGGAAGGTGTTCGAGAAGGATTTTATCCCAACGTGACTTGCCAATGCAATGCCGGTAAACGGCCTGAATATCTAAAGGTTTGCAGACAGCTAGTTTGAAAATAAAGGGGAAGATTCATATCTAACTTAACTAAACCGTTTCTTTTTAAAATATTCATACTAATTCTCTTGTCTTACATTTTCTTAAGTGTAATTGGGTCTAGGGAATTGAGATTTCAATTAAATATATATTAGAAAGCAAACTGCGTGGACAATTCTTTTTATAATTTTTGAAATAATTCTTATAATGGCTTTAAAAGAGCGCCGTTTTAATCTCTAAATGCATTATTAAAAATATGATCCCAACTCCCGGCCAACCGAATCCGCGCAATTCCTCCTCCTCCTTCGCTTCCTGCCCATATGCAAACAACTCATTTCATCATTTAGCAAAATGACATTTATCTTTCTGACTAGAGTTACACATGCCATACAAGATCCGAGCAGAGAAACGTGGCTAATTAATTTCCTTTGCAATTACAAGTCCCACCCGTTAAACTTGTTCTCTCAGCTGTAATTACTTTTGTGCTATTGCTTTTGTACTTTTAGAAAAGAGACACACAAAAGGCAGAATGAGGAATAGAAACCGAAGACCAACAAGTGCACGTGGTCACTTGCTGACAATGAGCGATGACGCAGGTATAAAGGTCACTACATAAAACGTCTGTGCTATTATGTCTTCCGTCATCACCGGTGAACGTAAGAATTTGTCGGTTACACGTATACTCAAATTAAAAAATATTTCTTTCTTCGCCAAATGATGTATTGGTATTTACCTGCATTTAATTAAAACGGCTCTCGGTTTCCTCGCAACTCGTCGACAATAGCTCGCCTTTCTGCATCTTTCGACGAACGGAGGAAATTGTTTTTCAGTTAATTGTAAAGCTTCAATAGCCATCCGCGAAGTCGCGAGCGAGACTGCCAATTCCAAACTTTCCGAATCTGAATAAAGAATTACAAATTATTATAAGTTTAAATATAAAAAGTCAAAATTCTTATCTGCTTTATAAATTATAATTAAGTACAAACCCTTACATAAAGTTGTCATTTTGTAGTCATTTTAAATTTTAGTCATAAAAGTTCATAAAGTGATTAAAAAAATGATGAAAATTGATTATTTTTTGATCACTTTATGTAGGTACTTTTATTTTTATGACGAAAATTTAAAATGACTAAATTTTTCTTGTAAGGGAAATGTAAAATCAAATAGGACAAAAGTTTTTCACGTTCAAATTTTTTATTAAAGTCAATTAATTTCTGTATACAATTGATAAAAATGTTGTGAGCACTATTTGTAAACCCTGATGTCTCATTTGATGCAACCGTACAAATGATACCAATATCGGGGGAATAAATAATAGCTAAAAGTAAACACGAATCCGACACAAAAACCACATTGATCAGAGAAAGATAAATAAAAAAAGAGAGAAAACCATTACGTCTTTCTTTCGGTCACAATCTCAATCACCAATGGCATTACTGCCCACATTTATTTTCATTTCGGCTAATGAGGGCACGCACTCTTTACAGTAGACTAACGACTGTAAATACCAATATTTTGCGACAAAGTTACCTGACCCGGAAAAATTAGCCTTTAATCATAAAATTTTAATTAAATTATATACGTGATCATTAATTTCCGACTCACGACTAATTTTAACCCAGAAATTCTACCCTTTATCGATCTTACCTCGTAAGAATAGCCAAATTTAAAAAAAAAATGTAATGCGATACCCAAAACTCTTGAGCAAGAATTCATATATCAATGTCCATCTATCGAATTACGGTGAATGAGAAATTTTTGCCTCGAGTTATAATTCAATTCTCGGCACAATATGCAAAAAACTTGGGTTATATGCAAAACAAACGTAGTGTCACTTCCACTTTAAACGAACTTTTTTTATTTATATACTCTCAAGGGGAGATATCGAAGCAGAGAGCTTTTGTGTTCAGTTGTAGAAATGCAAGTGACATCTCTCTTACCGTAATCCCTGCGGCGGCGGTACTTTGGGTAATGCACGGCTGCTGCTTTCCCATCTCTCCCGAAACATTCATCGTCGTCGTCGTCTCTGCAAAACAAATGGTGGATTATTTTTCATTTAAAACTGACTCCACTTGTTGAAATTGTGCTCCTGAGAACTGCAGGCTATAAACACTCATAGAATGTATCACCACAAGTCAAGCTCGAACACAATAAGTGCGTTCGGTTATTAAAACGAGATGAATAGGGGACGTAAAACGCTCTAACACTTCATTTGTGGCAAATAAAATTTTTTAAAAAAAGAATTTCATTTTAAAAAAGTTCCATTTAACTCACTTTTAAGTGATAAAGCGCTTTATTTTCCTTGACGGATAATTGATGTTGCACAAAATTCGTCTGGACAAAATCGAGATATGATTGATTTCCTTCGTGATAAGCGTTGAAGTTCTTTTGTATAGGGGGCGAATAAGATATTAACCAGTTCAGATAAAAGCACGTATAACAGTAAAACAATAAAAAATGTAAATAGAGATTTTAAATTCGTCATTTACTACTGCTGTCATTTTTCTTTTTCTTTAAATTTCCAATGGCTAACGATGAATAATATCAGTATCTCAATTAATCTCTTTCCTAGAAAAAAAAAATTTTGCACATGTCAAGTTATTAATTTCCGAAACAATTCTTTAGGGATAATGACACTAACTGTCACTCAGAAACGCCTTCCAATCGAAGTCGAAGCAAAAAATAAACTTGAAACACAAGGAAAAAAAAAAAAAAAAAGACATAAATTTTGTAATGACGGTCTTTTTCCCTAGAGTAGAAAATTTATCCAGTCACACTCTTTAGCTGGCAGTCAAGGCTGTAATGAGAAGTTGCTTCCCGAAGGAAAAAAAAATTGTTAAATAAAAAAAGGGTAATAAAAAAAATAAAGAAAAAAGTTGTATTGGTCTCTAATTTTCTTACCCTTTTTTTTGGTTTCGACTATGAGAATTCTTTCGAGTTTCTTTGTAGTTTGCAGGTATGAGATCCAAAATCCATGAATTTATAAATAAATGCATACGAAATTACGTATAAAAAGCGAGATCTAAGAAAAAAAAATTAAAATATTGGACAGGATAATCTTTCTAATCCTTCTGAATTTATGTGTAGATTACATGAGTTTTTTTTACGAAAGAAAATCTTGTTTGTTTGGAATTTGGAAATGTTAAACTTTAGTATACCTTCCTTTATAAAATTATGTACTGTGTAATCTAACATGGTTCAACATGTTTTAAATTAGAGGTCTAATTAAAACAGATTAATTCAAGAATGCGTTACCGATGAGTAGGAAAAGCAGACGATGTCCATAATCGCGTCCATATTGTGTTGGTGTTATAACGATGACGTCATATCCACTAACGCCCCGACGCGCCGCGGTGGCGGAGCCAAGAAAAATGTTTGAAATGTTACAACGCTTCAAGCATTAATTAAAAATCATTTATAAATTTCTCTTTACTTTCAGTTTCGTTTTCTCAATACTCTTTTAGTGGAATCGATTGTCGCTAAGGCATTTGTAGAGTATCATAACTACTTTTATTTCTTCCCAGAACTTTTATAATTGATAGTAAAACTGATGATATGAATGGCAATTGACAAATTGAAAAATGTTGTAAGTACAGAAGTAAATACAATCGCCAAAATAACCACGAGCAGATCATAGGGGAGAGTTTACAGAGTACATAAGACTGAAAAGAAGTCTGTCTTATTTCCGTCTTCACCCCAACCTGGGCTATCCGCACTTCAGTAAAATTTTGGCCGAGAAAATTAACTTTAAGTCTATACGGTAATGTATAAACCTCATTCCCTCCCACAGCCTCTCTTCTGGCGGTGGCACCTCATCTGCAAATCCAATAATTCCATAAAATAATTCTAGATTTTCTCCGATCACAGGTCAGCCAAAGTTTCATGAGTCAACAAACTTCTCCATGGATCAATAAACTGACCATGGATTTACCAAACTGATTAGGAGTCATGAAACTGACCCTTTCACCTCTCCACCGATCTGCGGCCTTTCATGTTAGTTATGAAATAAGATATTTGATGGCAAAAGAGTGGCAGAGCAATCGGCAATCGCTACAGACCACAGTCCGTGTTTAAGATGGGAACTCCATTAACCAAAGTGTGAAAATTTACTCGTCGTAGACACATATCGTGAGTACACGATGTGCGTGTTTTGTCTTGGCATCAATTGTGTGTACTGAAATGTATCATGTTGTATTAGAACAGATCACTAACAACTGATTAGTGCGCCGTAGTGTGAGATATTGAAGAACTACATGATATTATGGTATGTTGATGTACTCAGACGAGTATGAGGAAAAAATCTGTTCTTTAAACTTCGTTATTATCTAATAATTTTCTAAATAAATGAAAATTTAAGAATCGGTTTTACTCAATCCTGAGACGTATATTTTGTCCACAAATAAAAAATACATAAATCGATATCACTTATTAAGTAAATACATAATTATCATATTTTGAAACCTCCTAAAAATTCATCAATTTTTCTGTTTTTAATATGTAGCAAAATTCAGGCATGTACAATTTCATTAATTTTTAAGTATATAACCAATAATATTAATTCAATACAAATATATTAAAATAATTTACGTACCATACTTTTAGAAAAAAATCGAACATAAAAACATTTTTGATCAGAGTACAATACAAATATTCATTAAAAAATAACTTAATACAACTAATAAAAAGTAAAATAAACATGCCAATCAATAAGAATATCTGTGGCTAATAATCAGTCAGTCATTCGGTCATCATCACTAACTTCCAACAAAATAATCTCACAATTATACAAAGAAATTATAAATAGAATAATAATAATAATAATAATAAAAAAGTCCCATTTGCATTGGTCGAAAATTATGGCATACCTCGAAAGGTTTGCGCTCTAAAACAAAAAATATAATCACTTATGGTAAAATAATCACAACGATTGTCTCCTTAATGTAACAACACACTTCTTGAGTTGTCTAAGGCGTATTATAAAAGTATTTCGTCCATAAAATTTATGGAACTCAAATCCCTCAGTCCTAACTTTCTCTTCACTTCATCCATATTTGAGGCACACAACACACATACACATATATATCCTCGAATGTCACTTGAGAGTTTTTTGTTTCTTGTCCTCGGTTCTCAAGGCGAGGTCACCATTTTCTCTAGGCAATTTATCTCATAACGTGAGATAAAAGTTTTGGTCATTTTTGTACATAAAACTGGAGGCGACCATGTGAGCTTCATTCACTTGGCTTAATTAATCTCCACTTATACTGGAAAATTTCCTCTTCTCTTGCGTGGAACAGCCACTGGTACTTGTTGGTGGGGATGTTAACACCTGTCGGGGTGAAAGGTCAACAAGAATATATCAAAATGTGATGACCATGTCAAAATTTCCTCCCTAAGGTCCAAACATGCATCAATGAACACTTAATGAAGGCAGAATCGCTAAGATTATGTGGCACATTTCCCAGAAGTTTTCACTAAGAAAAATCAATAAAAATGAAGAAAAATTTATGGATCTAATACTTAATTAACCTAGCACGAGTGTTTTCCAAACGTTCAAATATAATGAAATTTTTATGACCGTTATTTATTTCATGCGACATCAAAAATTATGTCACAATTTTCATTTCTTTTCAATTTTTTTATTTTTTTGCTTTTTCAATGGAGTCATCTAAAATGAGCATTAGGCCATGTAAGAAGTGTCCCCCCTTAAGGTTATCAATACCCTGAAGAGGCCTTGTGAGAATGACCCCATCAATCAATGAGATGTAATCTTGTGGATTGTGAATTGTGAGTCACAACTTGTGCAAGTGCACTCGAAAACTTATTCACTTTTGTTTTTCCATGCCCTCTTAAACTACAAACAAATTAAAGATACATTATTTATTTTGACCATCCCGCCTTTAATATTTTAAAAGCATATAGAGAAATAAAAAATTGCCAATTTTAATCTTACGAATGACACTCACACATCTGTTTATCTGTTTAAGAGGCGGTAAAGAAACATCAAAAAATTCTTCATTGATAAGAAAAGAAACGACAAACTTTCATTTCTGTATTACCAATTTCGTAAATGGAAGGTTTTTCCACGTATCGAATTTCGTAAAGTAAATAATCTCCTTTTTATAAATAATGATTTGTAAATATAAATATAAACATGAACTTACTGTTTATTTTAATAGTCTAGTGGATTCGTCTGCATTTGGAAATTTTTTTTCTACTTGTAGCGTACCTGCAACGAGAATAAAAACGTATTTATATTATAAAAAAAAAAAAAAAGGAAATGAAACAGTCCATGGCTTTGGGTATTAATAAGTGACGTGCTAAGAAATCATTCATCAAACCTTATACACTGGAACTTTGCGTGTGAATAATTTAGCAATAAGAGCGATAGAGAGAGAGAGTGGGAGTGGGGAAAAACAAGGGAAAAGGAAAAAAATAACAGTGTAATAATAATAAAAAAGTATTTTTGTAGCGTTAAACCGAATGGGGGCATTCAATATGACAGGGTTACAATTGCCATTGTAAAAGAAAAGACTGGAAAAGGGGTCGAAACCGTTTGGGAATAAAAAGCACCCTCAGGTTTTACCGACCATATGGAAGGGAACAAAAATGGCACAGACTATGAATACAAGTTTCGAATTTCAGGCCTCATGCCTTATTGGTGACAGCGTTTTCCAAAGGGCATTAGTGGTTAGCGACTGACTGTCACATGACATAGAAAAGCACTCGATATTGTAATGCATTCTAGCCAACAGATAAAGAGAATGACTCGATATCCACTTAAAAAGTGAAAAATTGAGTTTTAAATAAATCATTTTCTTAGATGGTTTTAATTATCGGAGAGGAGATCGAAGTTTTCGTACTTTGCTTTTAAGTCGATGAATATTTATTTAACAATTTTATTTAATATGCCATACGATTTGCTGCAGCTCATCTCCAAACCGGAGGCTGAGTTTGATTTATTGCACACTGTGTCACTTTGCGCTATTAATATTCTCTCTTTAGACTACTCTTTTGCCTCTGAGGTGAATTCAACGCCATGCAAAGGAACGACTCCATCTCTTTACCTCCTCCAACTATTCCACCTTGAGGCAAAATCGTAAATCTGTTAATAAAGCTAGCAAAAGTGTCAGGTTCAGGTCTCTTTGGAAGGTAGATTAATATTTCCAACTCAACATTTGCAAATCACTTGGGAATTTGATGGTTTCTCTTCTTTATTAGTCGATGTAAGCATTTTGAGCAATCGTATACCAGCCTAATGTAAAATCCATGGGAGGATATCGCGACACTGACTAATAGCGCAACTTAGACGCAATTAATCGTGCATACGAAAACTAGTTGCACTCCAGTTTTCCAAAACGGCAGGAAAAATTGTTTATAAATATTTAATACGGTCCCCCTTTCCTCCCCCCTTCTTTTTACGACTATTACATATTTCCTATTTATGAATTCAAGATATAAAAATGTTGTAAAAAAATATTCCTATGTTTATCTATAAAAATTAATGGCGTGTCTAATTATATTTACAGTAACTTAAAGGATAATATCAATAAATCGTTTCTTTTTTTTATTATCGTCTCTTCTTTTTCGGATGTTGGGTTTTCTCTTGTTTCCATCAGTAAGGTCAATATTTTGGTCAGCAGCACAAGAAGGGTGGAGATTTTTCTTTATTGAAGTGGTCAGTCGACTAAGAAAAGTGCGTTCGATAAATCAATACCCATGTTAAATTTCACTCCTGAGAAAGTGGAACATTTCAAACCGTACATTTTCCCCACCTTGACAAAAAAAAAGTGAGTGATGGACATTCATTTCATGATGCAATTCTTCAAACATTTCCTAACTCTTATCTAAAGGAATTTTAAAGCAGGAAAGACCCACTCAAAAAAAAAAAAAATTCCCGGAATTTTTAAAGGTTAGTCTTCGTGTCTAACAAATCAACAGCGGAGAAAAGAAAAAGAAAAAATAAATCTTTTCTCATTGAAAACATAAAAGAGTATAAAAAATGACCATCATTAAATGTTTATTTTTCCTTTATAAAACCGAAAATAAAGAAATAAAAAAAATTTATCCGAAAAAAGAAAAATAAATCGAAAACAGAAATAAAAAAACATTAAAAATAATTTTTTTTATTAAAATCACTCACGAAAAGAATAAGAAAATAAAATTCCTTAAAAACTTTTTTTTTCTCTCGTCGTCGTCAAATGCTTGAAATTCTCTAGTTGCGATTGCAATTGGATTCGCGTAGGATATTTTTTTAATTATTTCTCGAGAGCCCATTTCAATTTGGCATCGCAGAACAATTCGCTTGATCGATTTAAAACCCATTAGTTTGCTTCGATTGACTCATTTCAAAGGCATAAGGTATGGGTAGTCTGCATTTTTCCTCTCTCACACCAGGGCTAATCTTACCAGCACGAGATGGGGTCAGTCTGTCGTACAGGTCGCCCTGCAATGTGCCATGGATCGTTACGGCTGTGCCATTTACACTCGGAGGTACCGGGAAGATGAAAGTGGTCTCTTCTGTTGTGGCTCTGCAAAGTACAAACAAAAATATTGAATAAAAAATAAAAAGCGGCGCACGATTCCCCATTAAAAAACATGGGTATTGGGTTTGTGAAACAAATCTCTCCCATACCGATTCACCATCCGACTCGCTCACTCTACTCACTCTTTACTATCCACGTCACTAAATCCCGCCTCGTTGTCTCATTGCAAAAATATTCTATTACATAGCCATTAACATGAGATGATAAATTACATTCTGTTAAAAGGTAACTTAATATTTCGTTGTGAAACCACTTTTGGAAATAAAATTGTAAAATCATCACAAAAGAAATCACTTGGGGCGAAGTAAGAAAAAAAACAGGAGAGAGAATTATTAAGTGCTTGTACGAATAAGAAAACGGAAGGGAAGGCAATTAAATTTCATTTGATTCTCACTGTACATTGAGAAGTGCATCCATCACGATTTTCTTCCCCTCCCCACCCTCACCCCTGCAGCGCCACATCTCTCCACTGATGGATGAAGATGTCCCGTTCCCTTGGCAACTACGCCTTCACTCAACTTTACTCATTGATCCCCATCCGTTGGGCAAACCCAGTTGATCTACAAAATCGAGCAACGACTGTTGCCAACCGCATTTAAGAAGAACTTACTTTTAAAATATCATGTCAACATTGCTTGACATGCAATTCTAAAACCCTCTTTTTTTAACGATAAAAAAATTGTTTCTTTTGCTACTCTCAAAAATTCTATATATCTTGTGTTTAAAATGGAAATGAAAATAAAATAGTCTTAAAACGACGGTCGGTCATGATTTTTTCCCCCTTTGATTCATGAATTTTTCAAGGGTATCGTATAATGGGAATCGCCTATCGATTTCTTTTATGATCAAAGAAAGGAAACGTGATGCGAACTAATGAAAGAAAGGAGAATTTACCACTTCTCTTTATATACATACATCCTAGTTTTTGTTTCTTTTTTTATGTACAAGTTAAGAAGAGAAAAAATAAGCTCATCAAGCTAACTCTCTTCGCATTTAAAATCTAGCTAATTGTACGATAAGCTCGAGTTAAGTTTTGAATTCATGCTGCTGAATTCGAGTTGTGTTGCTGTTGCTGGGTAAAGAGAAATCGATAAACGGATGCCCGTCTTCATTTCAAATTAAACAAGAGATTTCTACATTTGCCTTTTCTTCAAAAATCCAACTTCTCATTTCGATTCACTTCGTTATTAATACCTTAGGCACGGTTTCGAAGCAAGTTTCAAATAAAAAAGGAAAAAAACTTGACATCTTAGTCAACATTCGAATCTCCAAGAAGATGGCTTCGAGAAAAAACAAATACAACACCAAGAGGAGGAAAAAAAGGACAAATTTTGTAAGCTTAAAAAAATAATCCATAAATTTAATATTTATTGTCCATACATAATTAAATAGCAAACTAACTGCTTATTGTCCGGCAGTTAATTTGGTACTAACATCAGTATCTCACCGTGTAAGACAAGTTTGGGTCAAGGGGGACCCATAAAAGGAACATTTTGCAGTAATATTTTGGTATTACTCATCCCTGGTATCGAAAAAAAGGTTGAATGGGTGATAAATACATTATTAAATGAGGGTGTAGGGGTATAAAGTGGGGTATGGCATTCATCTCCATGGAAACCGTGTATGTTTTGAGGGGACCTAATCAACAAATGCAGCTACAGTTTCCCGATAAAGATCTAAAGGTGCAGGCGAAAATCAATAAAAGAGGCTACCAAGGTTTTGTAGAAAATTTATAAAACTTAAGTCTTTCTAGGGAAAACAGCTGAAATCTAATCTCGGTATTAGGAGTGAAATCTCATTAATTGAACAAATCTTATTGCAAATAAATTTTTAATTGAGTTCAAGCTGAGAAATATATTCCTTCATTTCGGTTTGGAATTCGTGAAGCAATATTAAAAATTCGACGATGTAAAGAAGATCAAAGAGGTTTGAAAACAGCTAATTAATTATACATAAGTTTGTTTCTTTTGATGCACACTCACACTTCGGAGTTTTGATAAAAAAATAATGACACTTTTTAATTATTTTTCTTTTTAATCTCCTTCTTAAATTTAATTTTTAATCCTCTCCCTTGTTTTAAGATCCGACGATTGAACACACCGCAACAAGTTACGGGCTGATTAAAAATAGAAACACTTGGAGCATTATCTAAAGTCGTTCGCGATATAAACTTATTTATGGGCTTTACCCTTTTGAGTTGACTAAATAATTAAAGCAAAGTAAACCGAAGATAGAATAAATGAGAAAAATAATTGTGAAATATACTATTCGATGAGAAATTTGGAAATCATTGAGACAAATCACTTCTTAATGTCCTCGTCTACATTAGAATCATTAAAACAAATGACTGTAATCTTGGCTACTTGGCAGTTCATCAAGAGTACATTACGATTAGACTATCACTGTAATCACTGGGCGTGGATACATGCTCACGCTACACGACCGTAAACATCACTTTCGTCGTTTCATCCCCAGATGGCAACCATAGAAATAAGCTTAAACCCATCACGCAAACAAAATGCCAATCAATAATAAAGGCCAATATTGATTTGGTCTAATTCCACGTATGTGGAAAAAAAAAAAAATAAACATCGAACGATCCGGATTAAGTTTGCAACGAACTCGTAAACCAGAGTTCACACAGATTAAAATCCGATTTCAAATAGATTTTTCAGTTTATAAAAAAAAATCACTCGGAATCATTAGTTTTCCAATAAAAACACCAGCGCAATAAAATGGATATAAAAAAAGAAAGAGATTAGGAAAAATAATCCCTTGGTATATCGACAATACTCCTGTCTTAATGGACTCCTAGAGGGAATTCATGTGTCTACTACTCGAGTGTTTTGCTCATTTATCACACACTGCCAGATGGTGAATATTCAACTCCCCTTCTTTCCTCATCTAACTCGCGCTCTCTTGGGCTTCACTTACCCTCCTGTCCTGGTCGTAGGCGCTTTGACTTTGCTAGAAGCTTCGGATGATGGATCGACTCTTCCATCTGAAAACAAAGTGTAGGGAAAAAAAAAGAAACGAATGAAAAAAATATTCAATCGATAAATGATGCACTTAAAATTTATAATCGACTTTCGAAGAAATGTTATCTGATTCTTGTTTATCCCCAAATTGATACACCCGTTGCCTAGGACTATATAGAAAACGGGTCTTTTACCTATGACTCATTATTTCTAAACGTGGATCCAGCTGCGGTTTAGTGAAATATGAGTAATGCACAGGAGAAATTACTATGCAGATACCATGTCATCAGCATCGTGCGCAAAGGGTAAACGAAAGCAGTCATAAAGGACAAAGGAGAGATGAAAAAATAAGGATTTCATTTCCTGCTTATGCCACACGGGACCCTCACCCTTTGCTATGTATGATGTGTACCGAGACGTGAAATTTATTGCTCCGACACGCAACCGAAATGAATAGTTTAAAACAGTGGCAACCTATGTTGGATGTATTGCGATTTACTTGACTGTACACTCGGCATGATATTATATGGGGCCTATTGCAAGTACGAAGCAAGTAGCAAACGGCATTGCCGACAGCAAATCAAATTTCCTAAGGCTTTTCTCTCTCTCTCTCTCTCTCACACACACACACACACTCTCGGCAGACGACGTAATTCTATTATCTCGTGCATAACCCTAATGGGTTATACGCCTCCGCCCACGCGGCCAGCCAAAAGGAGAAAAGGGAATGACGAGAGGGAAAATTATGAGGCCATCCTCTTCGCGCTTGCAACATGCGGCGCGCTCCCATAAACTTGGTGGAAATCACAAAATTTTGCGCAACACCACAACACCGACCGAGGGACAGACCTCTACCACCATCAATATATTGCACAATCTTGCCACAAGGCGACCCTTAATGGAAACTCCATAGTTTTCAACGTACACAAGAAAACCGAGGAAAGATTTTTAAAGGGTTAAATTCCGATAAAGTTTGTAATTTGAATAATTAAATAAAACATAATTGTGGTGCAATGTTGAAAACTAGTTTTGAAAATGCTATACAACGGAACTTGTGTTACATTTGTTTTCATAAGTTGGAAACTTAAGACAAGTAAAAGCATTCAACATCAACCGAAGTGATGCTGAACAAAACCCAGAGATAACCCTTCACGATTCAGAGACTCAATTAAGCAATAATGGAAGCTATTAGTTTAGCTCTTCCTTCTTTCCTCCTTCCACTACGTTGTCCAGCCACGCGAACAACATCTCTTCTTTCTTAGAGCAAATAAACCCTAAAAGCCGCCCATTTAATTACAAGTTTTGAGTAAATCAATCCGATTGGACTGTATTAAAAATTTACTCCCAGCAACTTAACAAAAACAGTAACGAGACTTTTTGCCTTAATGAAAGGGTAGATTAAGTCGTTCCAATTGGAATAAACCTTCTATAGCCAGGTGGTAAAGTCGTAATTACTCTTTATTACTCCTTAAAACGGAGATTAAATTTTAAATGTATCGAGTAATTGAAATAGCTTATGTACACGTACAGTAATACAGAAAGTGATTAATCCGCAATGCAGAATAAACATAAGGTTATAATTAAAAAAGAAATAAAAATCGATAAATTATTCCATATGGAACATTTCCCACTCTAAAAGAAGTACACTTCATATTTTGCCAGAATAATTATAACATTTAATGCAGACGAAACAAAAAAATAGAAAAAAAAATAACAAACATGATCTGATTTAATTGGAGAGTCGAGACCTCACATTAGAAAAATGATTTTTATAATGAATGGAATGGAATTTCTTATTTTATAGGAAACTGTTAATAATATAATGTTTTTAGAAGAGTCTGAAGATAAAACATTGCTTTCGATATATTCATGGAGAATTTATGAAGTGTCATCGCAGTTTCTAAACTAATTTTAGTGTGCAACATTCTTTTGATAGCGGATTCAAATATTGTTAAAAAGAAAAAAATGGAAAATATCTGGCTCCTCCTTTTTCCGTTTTTATGGTAATTATACCACGAGCTCTTCTGTTACGCCTTATATTGATTAATGCAGCATAAACATGCTAAAACTATTTTTTTACGAAGGAAAAAACGTGACTTTATATCACAAAAGCTTCAAAACGTGTATAAAAATGTTTTTAGGAAATTAAATCTTCATACTCGCACGTCATAATAAATTTAATTACAATGGTAATAACATTTTTCAGATTCGTAGATTTTTTTTCTTTTTTCATTTAAAAAAAAAAAAAAGATTTTCCAAAGCACAATTGAAAAAAATACATTCTAAAGAAAAAAGGAAAAAAAAATTAAAATAGAAAAAATCGAGCGACTAATTAAAGTGCACAACTTCTCATCTGACATGCCTAATTCAAATTTATGCTGGGAAATTTGCATTTTTTACGCTCTCTACTCGAATGAGAAATTTATGGGTGTGGAGAAATGGCAGTAAAGAAAAATGCCACAATTACATTACACATGGATCTGCAAAGCCACAACTTCTCCCCTATAATCCAACGCCGATTGTAAAAATATAAAAAGATTCGGGTTTAAATTTATGCAAAACGTATTCGGTAAAGTTTAGCAATAAATTGGTGCCAAAACATTGAAATCAAAAACTTAGTGACAGCAACTTGGTAGATAAGCATCAATTTAACTTGTCACAACCAATTGCCAGATAATCCCTTGTCGTAAACATGATAATACCAAGTGCTAATATTTTCAACAGCGATCGTATGACACAATTGGTTTCAGATAAACTGCTTCGTGTACAGCCTTTGCCGTGATGTATTTGTTTTCATAAAGATGAAACAACGCATAAAACTTGCCCCAACTTATTTCACTTGTAAAATATTTCTCCCGGTTCTCCCTCATCGCCTTCTTTCTTTAGATAATCTTCCTAAACCATCGTAATCCCACATTCGTTGCTTATGTCGAGTGCAAGGGTCTTTGAGATGAAGAGGATCAAAAACTGGCCAGTCGGAAAACACCCCCTGATACACCTGAGATCAC
This sequence comes from Geophilus flavus, assembly GCA_034695885.1. NCBI lineage: Eukaryota > Metazoa > Arthropoda > Chilopoda > Geophilomorpha > Geophilidae > Geophilus > Geophilus flavus. The sequence continues at coordinate 28,904 of JAQFZO010000072.1, forward strand.
GTTTTCCACTCACCTAAGCTTGGCTGACTGCGCTTTAGACTCGAACTCCATGTATTGTAGGAATCTGACGGTATTTGATTCGGTTGTGTTGTTATACTGCCTAGTAAATAAATACAAACAACAAAATTACATATCGTTAGGCAATTGCGATAAGATCACGATAAAAATGTCGATCACTCAGCAAAAGCCCTCATTCGAATATTTTAAATTATAAACATGTAAACGCCCTTCTGTCAAATGCGCTCTCACTAGGAAAACATTCCTCTTCCTTAACACGGTACTTCTTCAATTATTGAATATATAGATAATGAACAAAGCACTCAAGGCTGAAGGGGAAACAACTTGGAGTTTGTTTTCACTCTACTCATTCAGCCACTAATAAAAACCTGGTAAACTCATAACGGTGTATTTTTCCTGTTAAATTCACGAGATTACAGAGAGTAAAATGTGAGGTGAAATAAATGATACACAGCAGCATCGACTCGATTAATATTTGAAGATATGATGCAAGTGCAACATCATTCCGTGACATTCGTCGCTTGGCATAATACGTATATCACATAGGCAAATGTCAAATACAGAAATTCGCCTTTCCAGTTTCAATATCGAAAAAATCTCCATACAAGGAATGGCGTTTCCGGCTGTCGATCAAATATTTCGCATAGATATGAATTTATTGATCATGATGCAGCTCACACGCTGCCATTTTAATCCACATAGCAGTCCCCGCTGTTATTATAAAAGCATCATTTGTCTCTCAAATGGCACATTCGATATTCCTTTGATGCTTGCAGCACTTTTAACCTGTCCAACTGCAATTTTTCGGATTTTCCACATCAACTGTGATTAATTTCGCATCTGAATTCACAACTTAAATACAAAAATAAATCTCTTTTCGCTGTTTGGTTGCTGTTCCAATTATATTTGTAATCGTCCTTTTGTTTGTAATAAAATGTTTGATTAAGATGTTGATATTTAATGACCAAAAAAATATTAAAGATGTGTTGAAAAAATTGACGGATGTTTGATTAATGACAATCGAAAACTCGTTATTGTTTTTGTCCTAGATCCGTCTTTTTATTTAAAAATGAAATTGCTTTTCTTTTTAAACTCATACAGCAAATATTTACTCAAGAAAATAAATTCAAAATCGTTTTAGTCCCCGAGATCTCTGTTTGTTTTCCAAAAGTTGAAAAATAAAATTAGAAAAAGGAAATTTATTTAAAATTTAAAGGAAATTACAAACATACCTGTTATTGAGTTTGTTGTTGGCGTTATATTAAGATTTGGGTTGACGTCTTTGAGCTTATCCTTATATGAATGTTCTGATGATGGTGATTTCTTTTCTTGCCAATAGAGGTCGCCATTGCCTGGCTGTAAAAGCACCAACGCAAAATAAACATTTATTAAAATAAAACAATTCTATATAATTAAAAGGAAAAATAAATATTGCAAATTGAATGCGTTTCTCAGATGTAAATATTTTCAACTTGAAGTCGAAAGCCCAAACCAAACCAAAAAATAAATATTTGACTTTAATGATTTAAAGCTCGGTTTCATTTTTAAATTTCAATAAACAAATAAGATACAAAGACTGAAATATATTTTAAGACTCTGTAAGGACTTATTTCCAGCTATGAAAATCATTTTAATTAACATATTTGCATTAAAACAGACAAATATTAATGTTATTTCAATGAAAAATTATAAAAATAATTAAAATATTAAAATTCAGTATTTATAATGTCTAAACTTATGATAATTCTTCCAAAAGGAAATTAAATTTGGACAAATATTTAAAAATTAGTTTTCTCTGCCCTCCTGCCCTCTGCATTTCGTTGTAGACCTGACCACACGATCAATATGATGGTCGAGTAGGAAGGTGAAAAGGTTAAAATACGATTCCAACTTTTCTTCCATTGTCATTCCGCTTTCAGCTTGCCTGTCATTCCCTTCATGATCTCCCTGTTCTTATTTCTCTTCGTTTTATTCTGGCTTTGTGCCAAAGAATATAATCCAAATTCCTTTCAAACCTTTCCGTGTACGGTAGTTAAATCTTGATCATCTGACATTTTGTATTTATTTAATGTGTTTGGTCGAGTGTAAACAATATTTATTATTTATTTGGAATAAAATGTTACTTTTAATTTTATAAGTCTCACTTTCTATTTGGATTTGTCGAGAGCCAGCAAACTACGTACTTTAATATTCTATTTATTCCTATTTATTCTATCCGATGTTCACAAGTCAGTGAAGATAGTAAAGTTATCTATGCTGCCAACTATTGGCAACCTGTGGTAACAGCCTGGCCTCAGGATTGATTTCTGCAGTATCGAGACATTCAAACATGATAACATTAACTGATAAAACAGTCAATCATTGTCACCAGCACGCGGCTACGATTCGATCCAAAAATCCAAATATTAGTTGGATAACGGGAAGAATAAATGAAAGTGGAGAGACTGTACACCCACATCACTTCACGCTCGACTGGATTATAACAAGCTTTCGACATCTGGTGGCAAAACATTTCAACGAAACTGAACTCGATGTGATGATAGCACAATCGAATCGAAGAATAAAGACCACAAAAGTACAGTTGGCCTCACTGGCCCTGAGCATTTGGCGAGATGGCAGACCTAGCAAATCAAATTAGAGGCGCCCTAACCACCTTAGGGCAGCTTTGCTGACTCGCTCGCTAATTGCCCAAGGCCCTATACAAGTAAAAAATTATTAGAAGTGACAAATCCTTTTATTCTTATTGGATTTTAATGTAATGTGTGGCTGTGGCCACCAAACTCTCACAGATTATCCATGTAACCGTAACCGAAGTCCCACAGTTTGTTGGTTTTATTTTTCTTCTGTAAATGAAAATATTACCATCGCATTTTGCCCTTTTACTCTTCTACGTTCTAGATAGGAAGTTCGTGCAAAAACTAGACAACTTGGCTTCGTTTGGTTTGCCACCAGATGCCCCCGTCAGTCAAAGAAACCGCGCTCAGTCTCACAGGCAGTCAATGTGACTGGAAGACGAGAAAACTCTGAGAGACACGTTGGAAAAAACCATAAAGATGAAAACCAACTCGGAAAGATTTTTTTGCTCAAATAAAAAAAAAAGGAGAAGAAATTGCATTATTCATTTAACACTTGCGCAACGTATGTCCACAACGCCAGGCTGCAAACACGACACCCTTTTTCAGATACCATACGAACCGTTTAAATTCCATTTTTCATTTTTGAGGTATGAAATTAATAACAACGATTCAATGCTATTTTACCTCAAACGAGCAGTAGTTGCAGCCTTACCTAATTAATGCAATAATAGTCGGTATGTAAACTCACCCCATCCATTTTTCTTTGTCCACTACTGAAGGTTTTTAATTCCCCATAATGGTAATTTGGTAATTGATACGCTGAATATGGTGCTAAGTCTTCTTGTGAACCTATAAAACAAAATAAACACAAATCAAACAAAAATTACATAGCGATGCATCATCAATACAAGAATGCAAGCAATTTTGAAAGTAATGTATAAATATTTTAATCAAAAGATCATTAAACTTTAAGCGAAAATGATGAAATATGAAGAGCACCAAAAGCGAGTCCGAAAGACAGTTTGTGGCGCCATCTCTATACAATTTCCGACAACATTAGTCTTTTTATTGATTTTCTGATATAATTAATGATTGCTAGAAGGTATGTGTATTACCCAAAGCGACTCTAGTCGGCGTGGAGGTGTATCTTCTGGAAAGTTGATCGGAATTTTGTGCATGGGTCATGTTGAATTCTTTTCCAGAAGGCAAACCCAAAGCTGATGCTGCATTCTTCACATCCAATGGCGTTTTACCTAAATAACAAATTTTAATTAAATTCGAATCAATCGAGAACACAACACTCATTCACATTTCGCGAACATAATACACAAACCACACTGCAGCAATTAAAGCAAATCACTCAACCTTAATAAATTCATTAAATTAAAAAAAAAATTAAAATAACACTAAAGTCTATTATAAAAACAAACATTCCGATAATTATGCAGAGTTATCTGTGGCTTATGATTGGAAAAAAGATTAATTACTAAACAAACATTTTTAAAAAGCAAGAAATATGAGCATTGATTTTCTGCTTCAGCTGAATGGTGGTGCCACCTAGTAATAAATCGCATAATTATACCCCGAGCATTTAATTCAGCAGTGTGTTTTGAATAAAAATAAAAAGATAACGATAACTATTTCTCTGCATACGTAATACGCCCCATAAGCCGCCTTTGATTAATTTAATAAATTACCTTTGGCACGTTTATCTTCGGCTCTTTTGCGGTTTATCACAAAGCATATGGTAGTTATGGATAGGAAAAGAATAATTAGCACCACAACCACAGGAATGATGATTCTCAAATCCAAATAGAACAACACTCCTTTGTCCGAGTGAAGTACGTCGGGATTCATCGTTGCTATAAAATTTAAAAAATGACAGATTAATATCTAATAAATTAAAATAAAGTTTAAAATAAATCAAAAAAATTATCTGTGGCAGTGCACTTAGGAATTAAAAACGTTAACATGCAAAATAGTGTCCTATGAAAGACAGCAATTGATCATAATTCACCATTAATTAATTAATTTTAATTAATAAAATCATTTTCCGCACGTAACTGGTGCTATGTAGATAAGCCCAACAATTCGGGTTCATCATTCAAATTCTTGAGAGAAGAATTTTTGCGAGCAATTCAAACTATCGATTTTAACCTGCTCTTCACCTCCACCGGTAACTTAAAATCCTATGAAAATGATGAATCCAAACTGAGATAATTTCATTTCCCTAAATGCATTGCCATAGTAGAAACATACGAGTTCTCTGTAGGTTTAACACAATAATTGCCCAACACAAATAAATTATTTGCTCGCTGGGTTCAATACCTCCGGATAACGTTAATGTCCCAACGGTGTATATCCCTTCGGTAATACCAGCACTCGTGTAGGCTTTCATCCGAACATTGTACCACGTTTCTGCCTCTAACTCGTCCAAAAGAAAGTTTTTCTGATCGGTGTTTTTAGCTCCTCCTTCTACAGATATCCATTCGTCATTGTCTCGGAGTTTATACTCGACGGTAAAATATAAAATAGGACAGCCATTTGTATTCCACGAATCTAAATGTAGGGTAATAGAACCAATTCCCTCGTCTATTAAACGTTCTTTTAAAGGCCGTGTGGGGGCTAAATAAAAAATAAATAAAATTAAAATGAATATTTAAAACGCAATTTCCAGAAATTGCATACCCATTCCTTCGGTGAAAGTTATGATTGTTTCGCACGGTTCACTTAAACCGATTTTATTGTAAGCTTCTACAAAAATATTATATTTGGTGCCGCACAGCAAGTTTTCTAATCTGTATCGCTCGTAATCAGAATCTATTTCTTTGGTTTCCCATTGACCGTTGTCTGGTTGATAATGCAGCATGTAACCTGTTACGAAATAAGCGATTAGTAATTGAATTTCGACGATTGAATTCAAAAAATTCGATATAGCACCTTGTAATGGACTTCTTTCGCTGGTTTCTGCCGACCATCGTAGTTCTATCGACGTTAATGTTGTTGATAAAACACGAACAATCGGAGCTGACGGTGGAACTGGAAATGAAAACAAAGTTTAGCATAAAAAAACAAAAAGTATGATTCACAAAACACTCACCTAAGACTATTAATGAGTAATGAACAAAGTCTTCTCCATTTCTGTTAAATAATCTGCAAGAATAATTTCCTGCATCTGCTATTTGTGTGTTTTTAATCACCAACGACCCATCACCGGGTGCATAAGAAATTCGTCCTGTTGATTGAATGGGAACTCCCCTACATAGAAAAACAAAGAAACATCATCAATTAAAAAAGAATCGATTTATAACTAGCATTTTATATATACGGTATATATAAAAAAAACTTTTCTAAACATTTTTGAAAATCATGTTTGACAGCATATCAGTTTTAATGCATGAGATTAATTTTAATATTTAATATTTTGCAGTAGTAATATATTCAAATCTAGTGGAAATACTTATAAACACATCTTTCTTCCGTGAAGTTGGACTAATGGACTTTTAGTAAAGTAAATCGATTACGATGTGAACCAATCATTGAACAAATAGTGAAAGGTCCTATATAAGCAACTGCTCAAATTACACACCTGAATGACCACTCTAGATCTGGTGATGGCTGACCAACACCCCTGCACGTCAACTTCACTTCTTTTTTCCAAGCTGTGATCACTCCTTCATTGAAAGACGCTGACTTCGGGGCAGCTGTATAAGAAATGAGCCAGGAAAAGACAATAAAAAAAATTGATACCACAGCTTAACTCTTGCAAACCCGCGAAATAATGGGAATACAATTGAGAACAACTGGTCTCAAAGAATATAAATCAATGTTAGCTCACAGAATGACAATTGCTAGAAAACAGATAACTTTTTATTAAATCATGACTCAAAATCCCTTTTAAAATTCCACATGGATTTTCTAAGAGCAGCAAATAAAAAATGGGGGCGCGCCATTTCCAAAACTCCTTCCTCGTCCGTAGACGAGGTATTTTGAAACTTTAGAACTTATCACAAAACCAATTGACTAAAATTACCGTTTTTTATCAAAGGATCTAAACTTTAAACGTGCCCATAAAATCTAAAATCAAACTGGTTATAATTCATGCAGATTACTCGAGATACTCACAAATTACTCCCGTGAGAGATTCGGCAATTATGGCAGTGCTCTTGCCTTCTCCTATGGCTGTTGTCGCCGTCACCCAGAATTCGTAGCGTTGGTTGGCTTTCAGTCCCTTGACCTCGTACTGGACAGCATCTCCCCTCACTGAGTGCTTGGTCGGAAAGTTATGCTGGCTCGTTCTCTGCATTGCATCACGACTAGAGTGGGTTTCTGATCTCAGCTGAACAAAACATTGGAAATTGCTATGTCAACTCGAGACCAGAGATTAGTAGATCAAAAGGGTTGACAGGAAACTGTAGCAGGTTGATGGTTGAGGAAACAGGTACAGATTAAAATCCATCAAAATTTACTCTAATCAAAATCGTCAATTTTCATTTTTACATTTTTAAAAAAAATAAATACATATCTTTTTATTTGTTTTCAAAATCAAGTCCCGAGTTTAAAGCCTTTAACTAATGTGATGATCAAAAAACACCATTTTTGAAATACGGCCAAAAAAATAACTGCAGTTGCTGCCATAAAATTTTAATGAGAAAAATCTCATTTTCGTTTAAATATAAATAACTTTATTTTCAATGTAATGGATACGATCGATATTATCGATGCATCTATGTTTTCTTTCGATTATTATATTGAAATTATTATATATATTCATCAGTGATATCGATTCTGAATGTTATTTTATGAATTAAATCTTTAGTCCAATTCCACTATTTGAAATTGGGTATACAAACAAAACGGCATTTTAAATCATCATCGGCAAGCGGACTAAAATTTTGCTTAGCTTATTGCTTTTGTTTACATTGCGTTAACTTTTTTATTTTCTCACTACTTTCTTTTGAAATGTTTTTCTTGAAATTCAACACTCACCTTATTTTCATCTTCCAATTCCCTAGCATATACATTGTATTTGATGATAAAACCATTTGGTCGAGAAGGAGGTTTCCACACTACGAGGACGGTTTCAGTGGACAGAGGTAGCACTTTAATCTCAGCAGGTGGTGCTGGCACTATCCGGAGAAAACGAAATTAAGTTCTGGAAGTGACAGCTTATGCAACTTTCTCTAATAAAAACTTCACACCCTTCTTGCATTAAAGCAGAACATCCGCAATCCGCATAAACACGGCGCAATTTTTCATTTATTATGTTAAATTTTAGAAAATAAAAAAAATAAATCGATCGAGACAAATGAAATGTCTCTCGCAAACGCAAATGCAAATAAAAATAATCCTCCGAAACGTCAATCCACCAAGTTTGGCTGTTTCCTAATGCATTTCTATCTTGTAATTACAGCGCAAGGATCAAATTTCAATCGAAATAGTCTCTCAAAGTCACTGACTCCTACAAAGCGCATCAACACATTCACGTCGAGTCGACCGACCCCTATAGAAGCAGCAATCGAATTTCAAACCATCTTTACACTGCTGGAACACATCAGCGAATGTAAATAACCCTTCCCATCTTCTTAATGAAAGTTTAATCAGCAATGGAAACAAATTTTGAGGAAAAACATTCATTCGCGATTTGAAATATGCTAATAAGCAATTGGAATTAGAACGTTAACACAAATAAATTTCAAGCAAAGCTGATGTCTTTCGACGAGCGAAATTAATTAGTTTCCCCCAATTCAAAACCACCACACAATAATCTTACCATCTTCTTTGGTTTTGCAATACACGGCTTCGCTTTTTACTCCATCTCCCATGTTTGTGAAACCCATAACTTGCACGCTGTAATTAGCATTTTTCTCCAAGCTCTCTAAAGTTTTGTACGTTCCACTCGTTTGTGTTGAACCGATTTTACTTCCTACTTAAATCAGGCAAAAAAAAATGTCAAAAATCTGAAATGCTTTTTATATTTAATAAATTTTTACCACTCCATTCTTCCATATTTTTGTATACAACTTTATATCCACGCAGAATTCCATTCAACGCGTCGGCAGGTGGCGGTTGCCATGTGACGTGCAGAATTGAAGATGAAGTCACCGAGCAACGCACATTTTGAGGAGGTCTGCTGGGCACTGTAATAAGAAATGGATATTATTAATTATAACACTCGTAACTCAAGAAGTTGTAATAACAACAACAAAATAAATTAAAATCTGAATTAAAATTAAAATGGAAATCTAAATCCGATATCGTATATCACGTAATAAATACTCGTATTTATTGTTTCCATTTCAAACCTCATACTTAGTATTCGAAAATAGAATTCATTTCGTGTAAACAATTTATAAAAGAAAATCCCTTGGGTAATACACAAAGTTGCCCCTTACTGGTCTTTGCACATCTCCTTCTCAGGTTTCATAACCCTGGGATTTTTATTCCAGGTGCTCATCAAATAAACATGTTATTTGCTGAGTGAAGCGAAGCACGTTTATCTATTAATCATCACCTCTGGTTTAAAAACATCAACGTGAAGAAAAAATTGTACAACTAAAAGTTTTGCGCAGCAAAACAAAAAAAAATAAAAAATAAAAAAAATTGCTTAGTCGTAACGAGGAATACTAAGCACACATCAACATTCGTCCCAAATAAAACCTAATTTAATAATATTTCTTCCAGAAATAATAACATTCTCCTTTTAAAACTGAATATCAATGATTCCAGAACATTTCTCTAGAAAAATTCTTTTTTCCCGAATAAATAACATTGAAATTGCTTTTAAAGGTGCATCGATAGTTGTTGTTTATTCACACTTCTAAGTTACTTGTAACTATTGACCCTAAGAGTAAGAGCAGAAAAATAAAAAGCCAGCTCATCTCCTTTTGTGTAGCATTTGCCCTCTTAAACCTCACGTACCGGACGGTAATCATATTAATAGAGAAGTATTTACCATCTTCAGATGTCATGACAACAATTTCTTCGGATTTGGGTCCTAATCCTTTGTCATTGAACGCTTGCACCATGACTCCATATTGGGTAAACTTTTGTAAATCAGGTATTCTCAGTTTCATTTCCTCCATATATTCGTCAGGTACTTCGACAGTTTGAACGTTAAAAGGATCTTCGGTTCCGTAAATTCTAAAGCCAACGTAGTAACCTCGGATGGCACCATTCCACATGTCCTTAGGTGGAGGCTAGAAAATAACAGACAACAAAATGTAGACTTGCGTTTCAATCAATAAAATTAATATACAGTATTATTTCGATTATTTCGTTTCATTATCACAGGTTTTATCATTTCTCATTCCCATTACAAACATTCTTTTTGTGTTTACAAGAATTAGACACGAAGCAATATAAAGAAAAAAATGCCTTATTAATCCAAGAAAGAAAACAACCACAGGTTAAAAGACAGTCTAGATGGAAGGATGAGCAAACATAACAGTTGTGTGCGCTTGAAATTGAACACAAGTGCAGCAATCAATATGTATTAAGAACACCAATACATCTTTGCAGTAAATGACTCGTGGCAATGCTAGAGAAAAACAGAAGCTAAAGTAACAAAGAAAAAACAAGGTACTTAGTGAAAAAAAAAGAAATAAAGGATACGAAATTAATCTTGTTTACCTAATTATTCGAGATAAAATTTTGAAAAAAGAATGAGCGACAGCTTTTATTCGACACTTAGATTTCAATTTAGAAAAAAGTGATACCAATATTGACGCAGATTATTACTGATAAATTCGCTCGTTTCGAAGAATGACAACTCTAATCACGATCAGGAAGTCATCAAGTGTTTTCATTAAACATTTTAATAGGTTAATTATAGTCTAATGACGGTGACACCTGCACATACACTTGTGTGGCGCAATTGGCAACATTAAAGGAAAACCATAACAAGAGACATTGCAGGTTTTAAAGATGGCAGCTAATAAGAAGGCGTCGTAAAGATGTGATTTAAGTTACGCAAGCTGTTGCGTATAGATTTTATTTTGTTGCAGCTTATTGATATAATGCGGTATTAAAAGCTAAGTCGAATATTACTTTTACCACATTTTCTCATTTTAATTTCTAGAATTAACAATTTCTAATTTGACCTATTAACTCTTTAATATGGTTAAAAAAACATTCAATAGATTGCAGCATTTCTTCGGAGAGAAAACTTTCCTTTTCACGATTAAAAAAAATAAATGGTAAGAAGAGACGTGTAATGTAGATTAATGGAAGTCGATGTAGATCTAAGCGAGCAAAATAAAAAACACTTAATAAATCTAATTTGAAATCTAAACTTGCAAAATAATAAGAAACGAGAAATAAAAAAGAGTTTCAAACTTTGCTGTTTTTTTTTAAATTCCTTTTATCGTTTCTTTATTTTTAAAATTAAAATGCCTAATCTTAAATTCGGCAAAAAAAAAAGATATTATCTCAGACTACATTGGAGGAAATTACTGTTTATTAAGATAAGAATACTCAAAAATAATCATCTCCATAACTACAGTAAGCAGATTAATTAGAAAAGAAAGAAAAAAAGGTTTTAATACTCTCATTTCAATTGTAAATTCAAAAGAAATGTAACTTAATCTTGATCAATACAAAATTAACTTTTTCTTATTTATTTCGAGGCTGAACAAACAAAAATAAAACATTTTCATAAGCAAATAAAAAAAGAGAGAATTAAGTTTTTTTTAGGTAAAAAAATATGATTCGTTGAAAAACAACTGCAAAACATAATACCCGGCGTTGATTTTGTAAACAAAATGAAATAAAATAAATTTCAAAACAAAAAATCCATTAAGAATTGAAAATGTCAGAAGCAAGCTTTTAAAGTGTATAATTTCAATCAAACTTGCAACAAGAATTCGTAAGGAAAACTTATTCCAACGAAGATATTTACAGTTCAAAGAAAAAAATTCGAGACGGTATACATCACGACAACGGTGAATAAGGCAATATCACCTCATTCACACCTCATCCATACGGAGGAAGTTGGATTTACAAAGTTAAGTTAGCCGACATTGATTACACCAGGTAGCAGTCTCGTCGAAGCAAGGTGCGAGTCATTCTTAGGTGTATCGAATAAGCCAGGCGAGGATTTACCATCCCTATCAAGCCGTGCAATGCTGACCCCTGACGGAGAACATAAGAGCCAGAAGACGCGAATGGCTTCAAGAGATAAGCGAAACGTCTGTGAGATGCCACAGAGCAGAGGAGATTGCAAAACAAGAAATTGAGGCTGGCCAAGGCAATTACAACAATGGTCAGGATAGGCACGGAATCCTCAAGAGATAGCAAAAACTTTTTTCTCACATAGTGACCACAGTACTCGCAGTAAAAAAAAAAAAAAAACTTTGAGAAAAAAAATTGTTTTGCTCAGTTAGACAATTGCAAAGAAGAATGCTTTCTATCAAATTAAATCAATTAACTAGATAAACTAGGTTTGGGCTTGCGAAGTAATTGTGTTAATTACAAAAAAAAAAGAAAGCGTTTGGAAATGTAATGCTTTACGAGTTAAAAACATCGGTGTGTGTGAAACTTTTTCTTACCTTCCACATGACACGTAGAGTTTGTGGATCCATGGCTTCAACTTCCACGTCTTGAGGAGGTGCACCAGGAGCTGAAAAAGTAAATTGAAATTTAGAAAAAATGTTTTACGAGTGGTTAAATAATTATGTTACGAAATTAATTTAATTTTTTGTGTTAAAAATAATGAATTCATTTCTGTCTTAACAAGATTTTATTCAAAAAAAAAAACATTTAACCCAACCAATATAAATTGCAACTATTCCACGACCTTGGTTTCATATGTAAAGCGGAGAAGCCCAACTCTAAAGAGAAAAACTTTTTCGTGATATATCTTTAAGATTGCGAGAAAACTTTTTACTCTACAGATTTGCCGTCAATATTCAATTTACTCACTAAAGGAAATATGGCTTCGAGAAAAGAAGTGGTGTAAAAATGCAAAATACACCTGTAGGTAAAATGGATGTCTGCCTTGCATCGACTCGATGCGAGTAAGTCTTCGATTTCCCGAAACTTAATTCCAATTCTGCACGGAGCACACAATGACCTGACGCATATTATTTTAATGTACGTGGAAAAGCCATGCCAAATAAAATGCCTTTAATACTTTAAAGTTACTACCACAGCCTTATTAAATTACAAATGCAACATAAAGCTGTGCATGTATGACCCATCTTGCGTTCGAGTCATGTCTTCCACATCAAAATCACGTAAAATAACCAAAATAACACGACTTCTGATCTCGTAAAAATAATTTTTCTTAAAATTAAACATTTGTTTTTAATTTACTGCCCATTAGTCGACAAATTCTCCTTTCCCGTTACCTGACGCCTAAAAACGTGGCTTTTCCCTCCACAAACTGATCGAAGCGCGAACATATTCTTCGGTCGATCCATAAAAGAAAGAGATTCCCATTCGGATAACGGACACTCGCAGTTCGACATCGGAACATAACACGGTCTGGAATCTAACAACCATTTCCTCGCACGCATTCTGACCTTTTAGTTGCTGGAATACACTATCGCTTATTACAGGTGGGTAAACATCAATATGCTCCGACAGCAATAAGGCTTGTCAATATTTATTTACCCAACTTTAACTTCTTGGCAACTAATTCTTTCGCATTATATTGGGCGAGCAGTATACCTGCGAGTCAATAAATGTAATTTAAGAACTCGTCAATAACCAATTTCGATTCTAAATACGGGGAAAATATCGGAAAGAGAAAGAGCAGTTTGGGTAAAATTGATCAGATAAAAAGTATACATCATACAGACGATAGATTGATAAAAAGATTACGCTTAACTCATTTTCCATCCTCGTCTCACATAAAATAGAAGTGGGTAGTCCCATTTCCATGGTGTAGCCATTGTCCCATCTGGTTAATAGCAGGGAAGTTGCATGAGAGGCAATCAAGCCGATGGAGACGTATAGGACCCACCACAAGCAATCACACTCTCCCTGACCCTTCTTTCTATTCCCTTCCTTCCATCCAAACATCCAATCTAAAAAGCAAATCTGGGAACAAATATTTTGCTGCTGAATAGTTCACAAGTTCTTTCCCTTCTTCATTTTTATCTTCATTCTTCTTTTTTCCTTCCCTTCCCCTCACTCGTACGAAGGACCATGGAGTGGGAAACGATACACATGGAGAAAAGGGAGATGAAAATAAGACAGAGTGGCGAAGGTCATATAAACCGACACGCCATAGAAATGATATTTCGTTAAAAGATATAAAAAAAAAACGCGAGTTGAAAGAGAATTGACTTGCACAATAATAAAAATGTATAAGTGTTTTACGGTTTTATAGATAGGATTCATTTTGGTGATTGGCAGGACATAAAATAAAAATGAAGAAAAAAAATCGATGAAATAATTCAATGGCAACAAGGGAAACATTTTCCAAGTTTGCGGATTCGTTTTCGATAAAATAGGTTAAATTAAAGGGAAAAAATAAAAATCAAACTTTTGCAAACATTCATAATTGATGTTCCTTCGATGTCACGTAAAATCCCTGGACGTTTAAAAATTATTCACTCGGTTCCCCGAATCGATAAAAACATAAAAATAAAAAAAAAAGAATCGAACAAAGTGCATCAATGACCACTTCCTATGCCAAGATTGTTTACAAACTGTTCTATGCACATCTGAATGTCTGCATCTGTCTACATTTCACTCGCTTACATAGCCGAGTTGGGAGTTGGTTTGGGAATGCATAGCATCGTTTGCATTTGAATGCAAACGGCAAATTCAAGAGCAGAATAGCTAAAGCTAGAGCTACGAGAAGCTAGTATCAATTGAATTCTCTCTTACAGAATAAGATATCCCCCTCCACTTTGCCTTCTCCTCCGAGTGCATTGGGCCGAGCGAAACCTTCCAACGTCCACTGGTCAACGACTCTCCAGTGGGCATCGACGGTAAACTAGCCTCGGGTCTCTTCACCTACTCCTGCAACTGATCGATGAAGGATTGGCACCCCCTTTGCCATAACATCAATAGCGGGAATAGTCGAGGCTTCTCACCGCAGTGCAATCGAGCCTGTACGTGATAAACAACTCGGCTCACTCTTGTCCCCTCTCTCACTCTCACTCTCACTGTCTCTTGCTTTTATGGATTTTTCATAGAAAACTAAAACCTGTGCTTTTAAAGTACCATCCACTAGTCGCTCTCTCGCGATCGCATCGCAGCCACCAAACAACTCTTCATTTTTATAAATATAAACACACTTTGCAGTTGACAAATCTCATTTTCTTTGACGAAGCACTCGAAAAATAATCGTTCCGAGTGCAACTTTAGGATTAGCAAGGTTGATTTATATTTATAAAAGATGTTAAAACATTTATGCGATATATATATTGTTCTCCATTAAATGTAACGTCAAATTGGTGTAATACATCTTTAACCGTCAACGTTGCCTTCGAATGCTCCTATGGTAGGAATTGTCGGGTGCTCTTCTTCACTGCGCATGAGCACACCGAGTGCAATGCCCTCTCAACAAAACCGTTTTGACAACAACCAAACTAATAACTCTCTGCAGAAAAATTTTATGACGTAAATCCAGAAATGAACCATTTAAAAAGATGAAATAAAAATATTTCATTCCGAAAATTAACTCTTCATGCACAAAAATCGATAATTTTTTTTTCGTGTGTGAACATCTCCTACATTCGAAAAATGCGGATAATTTTATTTGCTCACCTTCATCTTCCATAGTAACTGAGACAACATCGGATGGAGCACTTAATCCAACGCTGTTTTCTGAGAACATCCTAAAATGGTATCCCACAGATGGGGTTAGACCGCGGATAATAACGGAACTCTGGCCTCCGGAAACGGACAAGTTGCTCACTTCATCTGTCCAATCTCCTGAAATTAAAATTGTTTAACCCTAATTAATCAATTCCATGTGAGTTAGGCCGCACTTCTGCGTTTAATTTGCAAAGCGAATACCACTGGGACGAGTATGTGTGCGCGTGTGAGTATGTAAAGGCAGATACATTAATACTGCATTATTTACTTATCAATCAAATTGAAAATTACGTATCTCTTGTGTAAATATACAGAACAACAACAACATTTTATAATAATTTTTTTTTTATAGAAAAGCGACATTTGCAAAATATAATTTATTGGAAATCAATAACGTGTGAAATGTTTATTTGTATAACCTGTAGCTATAAAAGATATAAACTTCATATATAGGGCTTAATAAGATGGCGTTCCCTTCCTTTTTTGCTAACAAAAGATTCCCATCAGTAACGTAGCGAAAGAAAATTGAATTTTATTTGAAAAAGAATCTTTAGAAAACCTCTTGTAGCTTTCAGAAGTGCCCTACAAACTTTTAGTCTTTACATTTTTAAATTTTCACCTGCACTCTTTTAAATATTGAAGTGCTTAAATTATAAATGGGGCTTCATTTAATATGCAATAGTGAGGGAAGAAT
>JAQFZO010000073.1:0-44811 GCA_034695885.1 Geophilus flavus
AATCAAACAGATTTTGTTTATCTTTAACCATTTAGAAATTATTTGATCAAGTCCATATTTTTGTTCCACCCTCTATAAGCCTTAAGGCCTCCAGTGGCCACTAAGGCCACACGAAACTCGTCAATGTCATAACATAAAATTAAAACCATTCCAATAGAAACAAAATTCTCAATAATGTCATTAGGTGACGAAAATGTCTTTCTCACCTGTCAACCGCGATGGCCACCAGATGAAGGATGGACGCTGTGCAACAGAGGACGTCGCACGAAGTCCACATGTCACACAGTTCGGGTCCAAGAATCCACTGTTGACTCACCTGAACGGGGAGGAAAACGTGATTAAAATTGATTAATGTGAATGTTATGTTAGAGTTTACCTCGTAGACAGCACCAAGGGGCATGACCAGGCAGGCGACCATGAGGTCAGCAGCTGCCAAAGAGAGGATCAGGTAGTTGGCCACACTTTGTAAGTTGCGTTCCAATAAAATGGCCGCGATGACAAAGACGTTGCCTGCGGATGAGAATTTCCAAAGTTTGCATTAAAGTTTTCAGTGTGTTTGTGTTTTGTGCGTGGGAGTTGTGGCAATTAATTATAAATTTTAAGAAAATATTTTCCCATGGAAAATCGGTTGAATGCTGTAAGTTCTGAACGTGCTGGAATTCGTGTGTGTGTATAATTTTTTGACAGTGTTTATTTTTACGGGGAAATTTCTTGGTATTAATAGCAGACAAATGTGGAACGTATGCAAAACAGAAGAATGTTATTATTATTGACTTCAATATGTGGGTAAATATAGACACGCCTGGGGTTTAATGTGAGTTTTTTTAGCTTGGTACTCAAAGGGTTAAACATGTGTCAATTGACTTACAGAAAAGTCAAGTGACCTACTGATTGAATTAACAATTGACTTGAACCCACATGTAAAGGTTGGTTCATGTGACCGCGATAACGCGCACTTGAATGACGATTCGTGTGCAGTGTTTGTGCGATGTATGTGACCAATGCGCCTTGCTCCACGTGCACAGTACATTTGTGCGATACAACGCTCGAGGCGCTAGTTAAATATTTTTAACTGTATTGCATGGAGTTACATGATTCAATAGAAAGAATGGTCTGTTCACTCTCCAAAAAAGGTGACAAATATTGCATTCGTGCGCTCGTCTTGCGCGTTAACGCGTCAATACAACGCACGCGTATGTACCAGGCTCGAGTCGTGGACTTCTGTACGGCTTGGGGTCCGATAGGTAAATTCCTTCCAGTTTAATATCCCCATTTTTTAGCACTTCCGTGGTAAGATCGCAAAGGTTAAAATGAATAAAAACTTGTTGTGTACATACAGTAGCCAAACAGAAAACAAACTTATAGATGCACCAAGAGAGTCTCAGTGGGAGGTTGATTAAAGCGCTTCATTTTGCCACGAAGAAGCAAAGAAAATTCGAATGGTTTGGTTCCTTTTTAAAGGACATAAAGCCATTGATCCTCGTGGGTTGCATGCCCGATTCAATGGAAACAATTTTTTAATAGGTGTTTATCATCTCTCTCCATTTCAACTGAATTACTCTTTAAGCTGTTTAGAGCCTCGAATAATAATTGCTCAGATTACACGTATTTTTATGCAAAACTAATAAGTAAACAGTTTGTTTACACGGGTCACGAGGGAAAAGAAGCAGAGGATGATTAACGTGCACTCTAAACATACTTGCATTCGAAGGGTCTCATTAATTCTTGAGTTTCTCGCAACCTGGGAATTATAGATTTTTTTATTGTGAAATACCTAAGCTCTAGTTTAATTTGTAGTGGTCATTTAAAAAAAAATATTTGATGGAAAACAAAACATATTTACGCGCAAGATCATGGTATTGGACAGATTACGGTAAATTCGTAGCATGCATCCCAATGGGCAAGACATGTCGCAGCGATGTCAACAGCGTCACACACATGTCTTTTGACGTCATACATGGTGATTCTAAATAAGTACCGTAACTCGATAGAACATTTTACTTTCTTTCCTTTTGAAGAGAGTTGACGTCGGAAGGGGAGTGAAGTACAGTGGAGGATGAGTTTGTTTTTATTTTTTAGCATTTTTCATCTGCCAATTGTGGCTAAATGATGACAGATACTGTAGGTAACATTATCATCGAGGCAATAAGGCTTATTTTTTGATACCGAACAAGATTGCAATAGCAATTTTTGCAATTGGAGAATAGGGAAGGAGTTAGCTCCTGTCACGTGTCACTGTTGGAAGTTCTCTGGGCGTTTCTCTGATTGAACACCAAATAAAAGCTGCATTCGAACACAACACAACGCAAACTCTAAAAACCATTTATTCAAACATACTTTGGTTGCAACAATAAAGTTCTCTCTGTTACTGTAATCAGCCGTGTTTATCTTCTGTCCTGATATTTAAGCCACATTCTACTAAATCAACACATTTTTAATTTGACTGACTCGTACAAAAAATGACGTCCTGAGAACATTCAACAGTGACATGTCCTTAGATGTACGTAGTTATAATGTCACATTAACTCAATGTGACATTTTTTTATACGTCGTGAGTCGTGACATAAATGTGACGTCAAAAGACACAGTTACGTGTGACACTTAGGACCTAACGTTGCGTTATCTGAGACATATGGAAAAGAGAGTTTGGAAGGGTCAAAAGATGCACTTCCAGTAGGGTTAATTTGAATGTCTAAGGACGATAAGTGCAGCCATTAAATTTTCAAAATCCAACTGGAAGTGATTATTTTTCTGCTGTTCTGAATTACATCCGTGTGCTGCAGGGAAAAGTTTGGGATGGAATTTTTTCAAAGGTCTGATTTCAATTATTGTTTAGTACTTTCGAATTGATTTTTTTATTTTCATCATAAGGAATGAAAGTAATAAATATTTCAATTGACAAATGTATCTGAGATGTGCTCAACAGCAGAAACAGTTATACAGAGATTGCATAGCAACAAATACGCCATGAAACTTTCATTAACAACCCCCCCACTGTTTACCGTAAACACTATTAATTAAAAGAGAAAATTTACATTTGCAATTTAATTCAAAATTTTTATTTCAATTTTCAAACTCACATCAATTAATTTATACGCTCGTATTAAACCGTCAAATTTGGCAGATTGTGTATTTGTGTAGCTCCTACAGAAAAAGTTGGAGCAGAATATTGGAAAAAAGATGACCTTACTGAAGAAATATATCCTGTTATTATCAATATTGGATCCAATGATACCATAGTTGTTTCTACACACATTTCCCAACCAAAATAAATCTGTTATGACCTGACGGAACGATTTCCATAATGCTTTGCATGCTACCAACAACAAGAACTGACATTTCTTGTTCAAAAACCACCAAAGAAATCATCAAAAAATAATGGAATGCCATACAAAAAATATTACATAACCTTCCTTCTCCACTCACAATCCCCCAACTTTACCACCCTCCGTAATTTATTTATTTATATATTTGTTTACAACATTCCATCTATCGTCCATTCCCTCGCAACTTCTTCGACCATCATCTTCAGAAGGGGATTTACCTGCATCGAATTACGAATGTCATTCAGTCGTTGCACTTCCCATGGGAGGAAATGAAAATACGCTTACGACTTTTGCATTGCATTGCCATTTACTACAAAAATCAATAAAATGCGAGAAAAAATTGTAGCATGAATGCATTTATGGTGCGGAAAAAATGAGAATTATTCTCTGTAATGCGTTGCGAACTTTGTTCCAATAAAAAAATCAGGTTTGGCGTGATGTAGGGCTTGTTTTACGATGCACAAATCGAGTAAAACGGGTCGCATAGGTGACAAGAGGTTATAACTTGCAAAACCCAAGATCCCAGAAGCAATCAGCGACTTGTAATCAGATGAAACGATTGGAGATGAGGACAAATTTGGTGCGACTCGGCGGGTTAAAGGGCCGATTGGATTGCGAGCGAAATAAAAAGGGCAATTTTTATCGACTTGTGGGACTTACCGATAACGGTGAGAAGGATCATGATGCCAAGAACCGTGGACGTGATGGCCATGAACACCACTTGACCCGTGTCCAGTTCGAAGTCGTCGGGTATGGGTGTCGACGCGTTGACATCGGTCTGGTTGGACGAGTTAGTAAAAGGGTCAAAGAGTGCGTATAAATCGTCACCCCAGGTGTCAGCCACTCCCACGCGCGGGTTTTCTGTGCTGTTCTCGGCCTCATAATCGATGACGTTTCCGTCCAAGTGAGATAGACGAGCGAGTGTGTAGTTCATTTGGAGATCGAAGGCGACACTTTCATTTTTTCTTCTTTATTTTGCTGTATTTTAAATTTTTTTCACATTGAGTTTCTTTTGGTTTTTTGTTTGTGACAGTCGACAGTTATTAGTCTTTGGGGTGAGTTGTGTGGAATTGTCACTAGGGTGTTGTTGTTGTCGAGTTGTTGATTGCTCTGTGGCGGCTGATGGAAGATGTGAGTATGAGGTACACGTGATGGTTGATGAGTGGATAACATCTGGAAATAGATGAAGTGCATGTTTTAAAATAAGATGTTGAGGTTTTTAGGAAGTGCATGAAAAAAATGAGGGTTTTTTAAAATGTGGGCCGAGATTTGTAACATGCTAGGGCCTATAGGAAAAGGATGGACGTCCTAGTCTGCCCATTATTAGGGGGTTTCATAAATCAGTTAATTTTGCGAGTTCTGGATTGTGTGATTATAGGATAACCCCAAAATCCCTGTCACTCGTGGTTCCATGGTGGTTCCTGTCTTAACACTACAATAGCCACGTGACATGGCATTAAAAAATGGGGTGAATAATTGCACACGGACACTAATGCAATATCAAAAGCACTAGGAAAAATCTAGTGCGCTGGTTGGGATGAAACTCTGCACCTTATTGGTTGTTAGGACAGTAACCTTATTGGTTGTTAGGACCTTAGGTGTTGGGACAGTAACCATGTGTGATAGGGATTGATGGGTTATCTCACAATTGTACAATCCTGAACCCCCTATTGTTGCACTTGAGATACTGTATGCAATTTTTTTAAGTAAAACGAAAAAGTTTGGTTTTTTTTCTAAACTTGGGCACATCAATATTGAGTCTAGTTTCGCCTATGTAAACCAGAGATCTGATTTCATGACAACGGTTTTCAGAAAAACCTTTGTGACAAAATAGTGGTTCTGCGCATCTTTTTCGAGTCATTTCATGACAACGGGTTCAGAAAAACCTTTGTGACAAAATAGTGGTTCTGCTCATGTTTTTCGAGTCATTTCCTGTTGCGGAAATTGCTGAAATCGCTGACGAAGCGAAATCGAAGAGATTGATTTTGCATTTTTCCCTCAATGTATCTTGAAGAATTAGAAGATACATCTGACTTGGAACATGTAACTAGGGGTTCCTCAAATTCGAGTCACCTAACCCAACCGGAAATGTCCTTCCCCAGTCCCCACCCCCTCCCCTCCGTTCAAATCAGAGAATTAATTTTAGTCGAAACTTCTGTTTTCACAAAACGCAATTTTCAGCAAGGTAAAACTAAAAGGAAATTTCCAATTGGGTTGGTTGGTTGGCTATAAAAGCCAACATCACTTCTCCATTAATTTCATTACCAAACATCACCGGAAATGCTCTTCAACTCTCCTCCAAACTACCAAACAAACAAACAAACCCAACCAACCACTCGTCAAATTAAATGTATATACCCTATTCATAACCCAAACGATATTCAAGTGGCATATATTGGCATATATCAAACACAAATACATAATACACTACCAAACAGCGTATTTGATGGACACACGAATACAAACACCCACACACGCACCCATAAACTAACCTAATAACCGTACAAACATCTCGACATCAACCCATGCATTATACACGCAACAATCGATGAGCATATCACCTTAACCTCTCACGTAAAAGCAAACAAAAATCGATTCAAACATCCAAAACAAAACTTTCTCAAAACTCCGAAAATTATTGTTACACTGTAATTGAGACTTTGCGTTTTCTCGTACAAGATTTTTATAAAATTACATCTTTAAAAATATTTTAAGTTATTCATTAATATTTTTCGTATCAATTACATGTGCGCCAGAATCACGCCACCATTTTATCCGCTGTTTTGTTCGAACGTAACATGATTTCGAGGCGATTTTAAGACATTTTTTATGTTTTCACACCAATTTAGAATAAGAAACATAGAACAGTCTCGAACGACCTGTGGAAGCAGCAGTTTCACGCATCAAAAACTAGTTTTGTGGCTTTTTTTGTTGTTTTTTTGCTGCTATTGGTCTCCGTAAACACTTTTATCACCCAGAAATTACATTTATGTGCATGCTCCGTCCCCCAAACCGACACTAACAGTACCGGAAACTCATACAACCGCCATAATTCAAGATTATTCATCTTCGAACTCTCCATAATTACAACCTGCAATCGAGATGAATGGGAAAACACAGAAAATTGACAGGGAAATTCATTATGCAGACGATTTATTATAATCGTTTAAATCGTCACTAATAGTTTTCAGTGTTTGATTCATGGATGTCAGCGATAGATAGACAACCATATGAAAATTAGTTGCTGCGGGATTGTTTATTAGATTATTTTCCAGCGGGGTTTGGTCGAAAACTCTAAGGTGACTGAGATAAACAGAGAGAAACAACCCAGGCGGAATTAATCAAGCGAGGTGATTGATTGATAAAAGCTTGATGATTATGGGTAATTAATAATTCAAAGGGCAAACAGTCGGGAAGTTATGAAGTGTGACGTGTAGATATGATGTAGTTATATGGGTTTTTTGTGTTTTCACTTGGGATGTTTGTGTCGTTTATTATTTATAAGGATGGATAAAGTTGTGTAAGAATGAGTTGTTGGGTGTTTGGTGCCGTTTTTTTCCAGTGCAGAGTAGATATATGGTAGTAAATAGTTAAAATGCAATCTTGGTTGCGGTTTGGTGGAAGATTCACGACTTTTTTTGGGTTATTGAAAAAGGTGTGTTGTGTGGAGAGAGGTGAGTGGGGAATTGTGACTAAAGAAATGGGAAATTATCTTTTTTCTATTTTGTTGGGTTTTTGTTTGGTTTTATCTGAGTTATGTAAGTTATCTTGGATGGTAACTGGGTGTGATAAGTTATGAAAGGTATTTTTACATTTTTTTGATGTGTAAGATACTAAGATGAGAAGTTTGGTGGTGGGATTATTTGGATATTTTTTTTTAGGCATCATAAATTCTAGTTTTTGTGATCTAGTTGATTTATGGGTTGAGGGAAAAGTGCCAGAATGTGAATTTCTGGTATAAGAGATTGTAACTGGAAGTTCCAAGGACCTGGTAAAGGTACTTCCGGTTGAATAAGAAGGGTGAAATTTTGTGGAGCTGAGATGCATGTGTTAAATTTGGGTCCATAAGTTTTTTTGCTTTATAACTCGACCGGAAGTGTCATTTTCCACTCCTTCCCGTTACAAAGCATGGCGGATGAGCAAGGACAGTCTTTCAGATTTTGGATTCGTTGGGCTCGACAGGATTGATTCAGCTCCAAGCTGTAAACAGTGGTTCTTTATTTCAACTGACAGACAGTTCAATCTACTATAGAATGTCACAAATTGCCTTCCAGCGACTAATTACCGGGATGTCATTACTAATTCGTACGACGTTGACTTATCGTTATAGCCACGATGGTTATAGCGTAGGTAGCGTAGGTATCATTCTGTTAAGTCCACTGAATATATAGTATGTTTTTATTCTGTATGTGCAGTATACAAAAGGCTTTTGGCCTTATAAACAAGCCAGATGATTGCTATTTCGAGCGAAACTTTTCCACACAATTTATTCAGCTTAACTGTATGGAAAAAATGAACTTTCCCTCT
Source organism: Geophilus flavus (assembly GCA_034695885.1). Taxonomy (NCBI): domain Eukaryota; kingdom Metazoa; phylum Arthropoda; class Chilopoda; order Geophilomorpha; family Geophilidae; genus Geophilus; species Geophilus flavus. The sequence goes on from JAQFZO010000073.1 coordinate 7,854, forward strand.
TTTTCTTTACATAGCCAAAACAAACAATCAGTACAAATGAATATACTATAATATATTGTATGTTAAAGATGCTGAAAAACTATAGTTTTCATTATAAATTCAAGATCTTTTAACATTTGGCCTAAGAAGTTCCCTTAAGGATTAATACACATTGACCAGCATTATACCGTATGTAATTTTGATACATCATTGAATGTGTGGCCTAAGCAAAATTGCCTATGAATAACTTGGTTTTCTGCTGAGGCTACACATTCAATGATCAGCATGCATAATTATAACGCTGGTCAAGAAGTATTAAGCTTAAGGGGACTTTCCAGACGTGTTGTACCATACAGTATGTCCACTGCATTTTCCACTGCATTTCAGGTCCCAAATTGCTTCAATTATTTTCGCAAAGTAGAAAAACTCAAAATTACCATTGCCCAAATAATCATTTTAAGTCGTAAAATCCCCCCAGCAAGCTCGAATCGGTTCATAAAATGTCGAAACCCACCACTGGCTATTTGTCATCAAAAATAAAATCTGTTGACATACATTTACAATAAGTAAATCAAATATACCAAAAACCAAAGTTTCACGATCGTAAATACTTAAACACCCACGCATACTTCTCTGTCTTTGCTTAAACATTTTTTCACTGTTTGTTGCAAGTAAATATTTTTCAATTCCCTAATGCCAGTAAAACCGATGTTAACAAAACAAATTCCGCCTAAAGATATCAGTATCACATAAAAAACAAAATAAATTTAAAAAAAAAAAACAAGAAAAAAATAAAACCACGTGTCAGAAATCGGAATTACAAATTGCCCAACCAAACATGCAGTTTTCCTTTAACATCTTCCCATCCCAACAAAACTCCCACACTTGCAATGTAAATAGATAAAAACGTTACCCCATCAACATCACCCTTCTTCGACCATCATCCACTCGCAGCGCCACCTACAATCTGTGCGAATCAAACTTTCCACTTTCCACCAACTGGTCACCGAAGCAAATAAAAGAAAAAAAAAATTTTGCGCCCTCTGGTGACGTTCCAACTTTGTAATCGCGTGGAACCGATGAGCGGCTTTCAAACATCCTTTTGGTTGTTACAAGATTCCATCTGTTGTCAAGGAAACACCGGGGGATATTTAACCTCGTGTCAAACTCTTGACATTCATTAATTCAATTTTTTATTTTTATTTTACAAAATAATTGTACCGTACGTGGGAAAAAAAATATGGTTTGAATTAATTAAGTCTTGTGTGCTTATTAATTAACGAGTAACGATTTTTTATCATTAGGAATTAATCATTTTTTTTCTTGTCGACACTCGATGAAATTTGAGGTGTAAAATAAAAAAAAAGTTGTGAAAGATTGTAATTAAGATGAATTTAAGAGTTGACCTTTTAAAAATGGAATCGATTTGTGGTTTTGAATGAGATCGATCTTGAATGTTTGCTGGTAATGAGACGTTAGTTTGGTAATTGAAAGTTTTATTAAGTTGTATCGACATTAATTCTGAGTCGTGTAGTATTATTAAAGATTTGTTGTTTGCGAAAATTGAAATTATGCACGTATGTGTAAATAATTTTTTTGTTTTTGTATTTGTTTTTATTTGGTAACTAATTACTATAATGTGTTGAAATGTTGTGTTGGGATGGTTATGATTGTATTTGGGAATTTATAATTAATTTTAAATTTTGTTTTGTAAATATTTGAAATTATTTTAGTTTTATACAGTACATGGATGAGGAGGGAGTAAATTGCTATGGAGAATTTACTTTGACAAAAATATTCAATTTGTAAATATTTTAGTACTTTGAAGTTGTTGTTTAGATATTTTGGAAGAGAAATTAAAAAGTTCTTGGCAAAAGTTTTACTGGCGAAAATACTATAAAATATTTATAAAAATCGCGAAAACGATTAATCTAACTACAAGTTTTGAATTTTTATATAGATTTTAAAAAGGTCCGGTTTGGCAACTCTGAAAATCTTACGGGTATAGTTTGTACTGAATCCTGCCCTGCGTACAGTAGTGTACGTATAACACACTGGAAATTCAAGTGACTAAAAAAAATTAGACACTTACCGTAATAGCTGAATAGAATTTAAATTTTGTACACCTATAGCAAAATGACTAGTTAAAGCCGGACAAATGTCTATTCTAGATACTCTAAATCCAAAAGCCTTTCTTTATGCTTATTAAGTGACTACTTCATTCTTTTGCTGCGGAAAGAGATCCTGCAATCTCCCCCTTAAATCTGCCACTGAAACAATCAATTGGATGCAATTGCTATCCTTCCTTCAACTTATTTAGTAAACAATTTCACCACTAGACAGAGCTGAGGGCGAATCGAGAATAACAGACCAAAAATTAAGTAGGCATTGCCTGCATTGCCTCCTCACTTTTATTATTATTTTATTTAGTTTTTTTAATTGGAAATGTTATAATTTGACGTTACAATCGAGTTCCGATATTTGAGAAACCGAAATTTCATGCTGTTATAAGCGGGTTGACATTATAAATCGATGATATCATGACCGGGTATAATTTTAAAACGATTTCGGCCACTGGGGAAAATAAAAGTTACGTTCTGAGCGGATTCCATTGTATGGCCACGATGCAAACCAATGGGAAACCAGAGAACGTCACCACTCAGACGAGACATCACATCACGAGATTATTTGTCTACAACATACAAATAAAGCTCAAACTTTAACCAAAAAACATTAATATTTCAAACTATCCCCTCGGGAAACAAATTGATTTATGAGTATTTATTTTTAAAGTACGGTATGGATAAAAGTTGGAACTCGGTTTTAAAAAAAATTGTTAAGTGGGCAACTTTTCCGATGAGATTTTCGCTGACGAATCGATATTTTGATATATGGAACTCAGAGCGCAATTTGTATTTTTAACTCTCCATTTTTTTTTTTATTTAGAAAACATTTTCTTCGGTTTGAAGAATAGCCCAGAACTGAATAAATAAAGTATCGACGGAGACAGTTTGTTTATTTTTTGAAGTTTTAAAGACTTATTTAGACTTGCTTTTTGTACCCGAAGCTAAAAAGTTCTAAACATCTTAACGTGAGACGCACCCGAGTTTTGCAGGGAAGCTTTTAGATACTCAAGGCGGAGTTTTTAATTTTTAAAGAAAATATTCTTTTTCTATGTGATTTAAAGTACACAGTGATAATTTTATTATTTTTTTTATAAAGTTGGAAACAAAGTTGGTTTTATTATGGTCTCATTTTGCCATTTAATAAACTCTTTCTACTTTTTTTATTATTTTTATTTTTTTAGTGTTTGATGGTTAAAAAAATAAGGGAAAAGGAAAACTCATTATATCTTTCTGATCCAATTATGATGAAACGTCTGAAACGAGGAAAAGAAGTATTAAGGGGAAATTTAGAAGTTGGAAAGAAAGTTATTTGTTAGTTTTTTCTGGTTGTTTGTCAGGGATAATGGGTGGTTTTGGCTTTCAAGTTGAACACTTGTGATTACTGTGATGTAAATGAGCCGTGTGTTATGTTGGTATTGAATTTAGGTTCGTAGTTTGTGGTCATATTTGTAGTTTGTGTATGTTGTTCCTGTTTGATCACAAACAGCAGTGCAGACTGTGCAGTGTATTGTAGGTTGAAACTCGTTATTACGAAGTGTTGTAGGGAATTGGAAATTTATTTTGTTGATCACTCGATTCGTTTCGTGTTGAAGAAAAAAATTCGTGATACCGGTAATGAAGTTTAGTTTTTATTTTTACGAAAATAAAAATTTCAGCTAGAAATCGGATATGATATTTTGTTCCATGGTAACAAAGATTTCCGGATGAAAAGTGATAATGATTCCGGAAGTCAGGTTGTTTTTTGTTCGGTAATGTGAAACGAAATTGTTATAACGAGTTTGACCTATCGAATTTTCGTTGTAACGAGAGTTTGACTTATCGAACTTTCGTTATAACGAGATTTTGGAGTTAACATTGAATTTTGGTTATAATAAGTGTTTAAGCATGAATTTTCGTTGTAATGAGAGTTTGGAGTTGGTCAATTAATTTTCGTTATAATGAGAGTATGAATTTTTGTTAATTCGAGAGTTTAAACATCGGACCATCGCTATAACAAACAAATCTATCATCCCCCCACCTTTGGTGTACGTATTCGTACTAACGAGGTTCGCCCCACGACTTCGCCGATGCCCCCAATTAGCCCCCAATTACAGGAACAAATTCAAAAAATTCGGCACATCAAACATCACTACACTACTAATTTTCAGAAGTTTCGTAAAATAAAATTGCATATATTCCAACTTAACATGCATTACACACGTGCAATTTCCCCACTAAACTGCCATTCACACCACACCACACTACAGTCGACGAACAACTCCAGTATCATATATATATACACACACATAACACGAGTGGGAAATTTTACTTTCACAAGAGTTTCACATATCGCTCTTTGGAGAATTTCATTATACGAGAATAAAATGATGCCAACTTTACAATCCTCATCTCATCTTATTGCAGGGCAAAAGATATTTTCACAATCCTTATTTTATTGCTTCCTCATCTTTCCTTCAAGAAAAACTCAACCAAAAAAAAAAAAAAAAATCCAAAGACCCAAAATAACTTTTTTTAACCCCTCCCCCACACTCCCCCTCATGAACTCCCGCCCCCTCCCCGTCGAAAAAAATCGACTCAAAGGATTCTTGTAGAGAGAGAAAAAATAAAGAAATAAGGATCTTACCGGGCATCGGATCAAAAAATAAGATCTGAACTCGGAACGCCGATGACGTTGCAGATAGGGAGGTGGCAGCGAGGAGAGAATAAAAAAAATAGGGGGAAAGGAAGGGGGAACAGAGGGTTCTCGAATGGGAGACGAGAGACTTGGCAAGGTGGCCATGAATCGTCGTGACAAGATAAAAGATACCGACTGGTGCACGCGCCATGAAACGCTCTCCTCTATACATACCCTGCGTGCGTCCCCGCACTACTGGCGTCGGGGCTGATACATGAGTAGGAAGTCCGTGGAGGACAGGCTGACGCATTACCGCGGTAAACCAGGCGAAAAAAGGGAAACCTCTGCTGAAATTTACTCGCTGGGGGGCTCTCCATGCCACTATGTTTCACCTCGTTGACTGAATTTTTTTTTAGCTTTTATGTTTGGGACGAGGTCGGGTTTTAGGGTTGTTTTTATTACGGTGTTTTCAAAGTAATTTTGAGTGTGTTTGGGAGGGAGGGGGGGGAGGGAATGGACTTCCGGTTTGGGTGAGGGGATGATTTTTTGAGGGGACAGAGGTTTTGTAGAGGTTTTTAAGGGTTTGGGGAGTTTTGATGGTTTTGCTTGACCGGAAGTTGGTTTTTAGGCTCTTCGAAATCACAGTGAAGGCGCAATGGGGATTTTTCAGAATTGTTTTAAAACCTGATTCGGAGGGGCTGAAAAATGGACTTCCGGTTTGAGTAGGGGTCTGGTATTTTGAGGAAACCGAGGTTCGAACACCTTGTTAAAATATACGAAGTTTTGAGGGAATGGCTTGACAGAAAAAGGGTCTTTAGACTCTTTGAATTTGCAGTGAAGCGCAAAGGGGATTTTTCAAATTTTTGGAATTGTTTCATAACCTGATTCGGAGGGGCCGAAAAGTGAATTTCCGGTTGGGGTAAGGGTCTGATATTTTAAGGGAACCGAGGTCAGCGCGAGTTGTTGTGGTATATGAAGTTTCGAAGGTTTGGCGTCTGCAGTGAAGCGCAACGGGAATTTTTCGATTTTTCCGAGTGGCTAAAAAGTGGACTTTCGGTTAGGTTAGCGGTCTGAAATCTTGAGGGAGCCGAGGTTCTAACACGTAGTTGGAGCGTAGGAAGTTTCGAGGATATGGCTTAACCGGAAGTGCCTTTTTTTGCCTCCTCGAAATCGTACCGAAACAAAAGAACTTAACATTTCATAAGTACTCAAAGGGCAGTTCCGATTAACCTAACGAGTGTAAAATCATAATAAATTTACACAAGTTAAAGTTGCATAAATGAACTTCTGTAAATTTTGGGGTCTCAGCCCAACCGGAAGTTCGATCCCATCCCCTGCGAAACTTCAGAAAAATACGACGATACGATGTCCATAATCCTCCACAGAGCAGCAAATTTATAAGCAACTTCCTTTCGAGAATATGGTCTCATCAAAACCCACAATTCCCTCTCACATCCCCAAAGTACCAATAAAATATTAATCCACCTTCACAAACCGGAAGTGACCGTAAAACCCCATCCAAACACAACACTATCAATTTTCAGACTTTAATACGTTAATTCTCTTCAAATACCAATTTCAATTAACTTCAAACTTTACCCCTTTAAGAAAATACTTAAAAACACACAAGTCACGTGATCCCAAAGAGAGCTAATTGAATTCTAACATACGGAGAGAGAATAAAAAAGATTCCCAAATCAAAATGTATTATCAAACGAAATTGATTGGAAACGTGTGTGAAAACTCACGATAAAAACTCTTTACGTCGTGTCATCGCAAATGATGGATCGATAATTCGCCTCGAGTTTTTTTTTTTTTTTTTTAATTCCACTCTCTTTGGCGATCCGATAATTTTTTTCCCGTGTTTTCCCTCTCTCCTTTTCTTTCAAATTAATGTGTTTAATTACTGCCTGGAGGTAAAGTAACTTACATCTTACTACAGGTAAACTCATTCATCATGCTGCCAGAAATAAACATGCTTTCCTAATTGACTTCATCTTGTTTTCAAGGTTTTTTTTTTAATGGTGGGGAAAATACTTTTCCAATCCAATCGATGCGAACTTTGCTGTAGAGGTTGTTCCATTCATAAAATCATGTTTCAAAAGGCAATTTAAAAAAAAAAAAATTACATGTTGAAATTTAGTTTATAATCGAACCTCGTTATAACAAACTCGAATGGACCATTCAAAAATGGTCTTATGTGCCCAAACGAACAAATTAAAAAATTGGTTATAGTGAGGTTCGATCTCTATCATTAAATGTACGCCATATTATACGATATTCCTATCTCATCTGGTGTCAGTTACAGTCATCATTATTATATGTATTGATACTTATCATGTCATACTAACTACAATTCTTTAGTGGTGTAATTATAAAAGAGGAAAAGAAGGACAGTATTGAATTTATGGTCATGACTTGTATTATGAGTTGGAGTGGCCCATGTGACCTTCCGAGAAACAGTAGTTCCGCAGGTGGCCATAGGGGTATAGAGTAAGTGTAAGTAATGATTGAGTAATCTATCATTATTGACATTCATTAGTGAAGTATTTCATCATGCTTTTGCAAAAGTGTTTTTGTCGTACATCTTAGCTCAATGTCTCGTTTTATTTTTAAAGGGGAGTTGAACATCAAATTTAAAATGAAAAAAAAAATCGACTAATTTCGGCTAAATCCACGCTCATGCGCAGTGAGTTGCAATTTAAACGCAAAAAATCTATCATTTAATAACGATGAAATCGACTTATTCGGCGATTGGCGTTTCAGCCGTTGAAACCCATTCAGCCATGCAGTGTTAAAAATAAAAACAAAACTAGGTACCAAAAGACCTGACAAGCAACTTCTTGTTCCATTAGTAGAGTTACCTAGCGATTTTTTGGGCATGCAATTCCCCAAATGCACAATATTGACCCCACGACCTGATTGGGCAGATTAAATCATTTGATCCAAATGAATTTGGTATTTATTAATTTGAAGTTTGGTTGCCAAGACTTGGAATTAGGTTAAATCAAACTCCCGATTCTTTTGGAATTTGCATTTTTGGTTAACCAATTTCGGGTGACTCCTACCATTCGATGGAGGCACGTGATGCCGAGTCGACCACTGACAACGACTCTCGACTTTTACCTTTAAAAAATGGCTGACTGACACGTGGACGAAGTGGACTCCAATTTGAGAATCCAGGCTTCACAAACTGGGGTAAGAATTAATTGCATTCCCAAAAAGTCACTAACACCCTAGGGTCAAGACTGTAAAAGAAATTTTACTAAAATTTTCAACCGGAAATGGTGGCCAAAGGCGCCCTCTTTCAATATTTTGTTCATCGTTACTTAGAAACAAAGCATTCCACACTGCAGTTCACTACAGCGAGGTTTGAGCTTTTATTAGAAAAATTAATAGAATGAAATTTATTTGATGCGATTAGTGCATCATCAAGCGAGATTGAAATTTATGAGCAGTGCGGGTGTGCCAACTTGTGATTTATAGGATTGGCACTTTAGTTTGTTTATTGAGATTAATGTTTCGCTTTGGAACGGTGGTCAAGTGAAGACTGAAGAGGGCACTGGGAGAATCAACAAGTTTTAAGTCGAGGAACGAAGAAGAAATTTTTTATAAAGAGAGATAAAAATAAAGTTTTCATCGTTTCATCACTTTGATTTCATGCTCATTTGCCAATTTGGAAAATTTCAAAAGATTTTTCTAATCCAATATTTCAAAGTCAAAAACGTGAAGTATGAAATTAGATCAAAAGTTGCTGTTTTTGAAATTTGATCGGATTTCTTTTTAGGGAAAAGAAATTTGTTCAAAAAAAGCGTGTTTGATGGAAAAGGTAAATTGTGCTTATTAGATTTCTAGACTGTTTTACGGTAGTGACATGGGATGAAAGAAAAAATATTGAAATTGTATAAAATGTGTCGGATGTAGGTGTGGAAATAGAAACCTTGATTCGCAAGTAAAATAATATTTTCTTTGAACAAGTTAAATATTGTATTTCTTCTTCCTTCATTATTTTCATTTAGAAATCTGATTTTAACTGACTTTATTTGCCATAATTTGCTTAGTCAATGCTTTTAGTTACTAAAAATCTAATACAATATATGTACACAGAAATTTGTAATGTTAGTTTGTAAACTTGCGCAACCAATCACGTGCAAGATCCTTTTATGACGTCATATACAAATGGCGTCGATCTATTTACCACTTCAAACTTTTTTAATCATAAATCTTATTTCAACACATCTCTAGCAGTTTGATCGTTTTAATTGTATATTTAAATATTTTAAAAACTTTACCCTGAAGTATTTAACCGAGATATATAAAACATATAAATACAACAACTAAGGTACTTGAGTTTATACTTGTACAGGGTGTCTCAGAATAACTGCTCTGCTCAAATTACTCATTAACTGTAGAAGATAAGAAAATTACATTTCTATAAACAAACTAATCAAGGGGAGGCAATTTTAATGGCTATCAAAATTGACCTTTGACCTCAACTTCAAGGTCATCCTTAATTTATCTTACTCCGCATTTAAAGTTACATTTCGCCAAACTATTCTGCCAGATGGCGCCAGAGTACTTTTTTTGTATCTATTGCTGGGATTTTGAGTGTTTTATCAGTTATAGCTGAATGTCTTAAGAAATGCCATTCGACTGTTTGGTGATTGGTTTTAACAATATCTTGTACAAAAGACCACTGTACTGTATATTTTTAGAAAAACTAAAAAGAATGTCTCTGGAAAGCTAAAATTTTCCATAGCATAACTAAGGAGTAAGAGACCGGTTCAATAAACACCGAAAATTACAGGAATCAGCCGGATCCACCAATCGAATGACTACTTTATGAGCACGAGAAAATGACTGCAAAAACTCTGTTCGGTTGTATAGCCTACTTGTTTGTGCAAACAGAACTGAAATTGAGGGATTGCGCAATCGGTGAAGATTGAAAGAGCAAAATGGAGAGGAAAAAGTGAAGCCGAGTGGGAGGAAGGGAAGAAAAAAATCAGAGTTTGTCGGTATAAAATGTGCAGGCAGCGAAGGAGCGGCAGTGGTGGCTATGGCAAATGTTGGCAATGAATTATGACGCGTCATTAGACAGCTCTGCCGGCTTGCTGTGTTGGCGCCTTTTTATTGCGTTTGATCGATTCCAATCGGCCACCGACACACGAGTGCATTTTTGGTTCGCAACGCTACAGAGAACGCCGTGGGCGGTTCAATCAATTAAGGCTGATTGCCCTTAAGCGATCGTGTTGCACGTGACTTATTTGCATGTACTGATAAGTTGCCAACTCGATTTGATGTAGTATAAGACCTTAAGAAAATAAAAAATAAAAAAATTTAAAAGCGCATGGGAGAAAAAAAAAGTTGGCAAGAGGACAAGATGAGGATGGAGCGTTCCTTTGAGATTTCGATGACAAGTTACACTGTAAATTAACGCTTGTACTAAGTGAATGGATTTTTGTTTTTATGGGTAAAATGGGTTTAAAGTGTATTAGAGAGTTTGCGCATGGAGGTTTTGCGTTATGTTATAACAATTCCTACTCTTTAAGGGGCGAGAAGATGTATTACTTAGTACTACGGTTATCTATTATTACTTCTGTTTGTAATTAACACCACCTAGTGGCCAATTTTATAATAAAGCCAACTCAGAGAGTCAAAACCAACATAGCAGCATACAAGTATACTAAACATTCTAATATTCATAGATTAACCATGCACAAACACACTACTAACATGAATTTTATACGGGAAAATAATATTATAAAATTTGATAATTGGACTTTTGTTCTCAGCTGGAGGAGTTGTAGATGTGCAAATGGAGAAGACAGCGTTTTAAACGTGAAAAATCGTGTAATTATGTGCAGATGGCATGCAGTTGCATTACTCATTTTGTCTCGAGCACGGATTTGTGGTGGTTGAATTAAAGAAATGAGTGAGTTGCATTAATTTAGTCTTGTGGCTCTGCTTTTGACTATTGCTTGTTAAACTAGACGACCGCAAACCATCGAGTTCTGCTCGGCCCTTATTAAATCATACGGGTTTATGGAAATCAGCCATTCGTTTCCTAATTTTTGGTTTAAAGATGTAAGGGGAATGTTTCTTGATTTCCATGCGAAATACGGTTAACTCTCGATTATCCCGCATCACTTGGATATTCGGCTTGCTTCTGCATTCATTACATTAATAAAATAACATATAAATCTTCTGTTTAAATTTAAACTCGGTTTAGTAAAATTGTGTTGCATGAAACATTTATAAATGTTTCATGCAACACAACTTTACTAACCAGTTTTAATTCCTAACTCGAGTTTAACTTATAATTGCTCATTTTTGGCCAGTTAACTATTTAACTGGTGATTTTCTCGTGACAAATGGCAGCCAATATGACCTCGGCGATTTTGAACATTTAGAATTTTTGTTTTCGTTATTCAAACAAACAGGGACAATTGGAAGCGAGGAAATCCGTTTGATAAGTTAAAGTAGTACAAATTTCAAGCGAGGTATCGATTAAATAAAACAGCAACTTAGCGAATACTTACTGGAGTTTATAACAAGAAAATCGTGTCGCGCAACTGGAAATTTGTAGATGTCCAGTTAGTGTTACATTGACCCATGGGTTTTGGGTTGTGTCGGGACTTGTGTGTGGATATGAGAGTCAGGATTTTTTTCCCGTTTCTCCGAAAAATCGAGAATCGACTAACGTAGTCGATTTAATCGATGTTACAAATTTAGCCAACTGGTATTGCTTTGCGGGGGATGTTTATAAATCGGCAGAGGGGAAGGAAAAAACTATCCTACGATATTCCGAATCGACTACTGTCGGCGAAACGGGTATAAACCGAATCTTTATGACTAATGATGTTAATAAACCTTAATTTAACTTTACCGCTAGTTTATGAAGCGTGTCTTTGGGTGATTGTGGATTCTCCGGCTATTCATCTGTTGAGTTTTGTTATTGTCGTCTGCTGAGGAACTTGCCAAGTAGTTCTGTACAGATGCAAGATTTTACCAATATAGTAAGAAAATCTTCCACAAAGTTTTTTCAACGAGAATTAAACTTAATTCGGATTAGCTGGAGGGCATATCACTGCACTACTTTAACTAAGGTAGTGTCCACTACGTCGTGTGACAAGTGGCATCGATAAAGTGCTGGGATTGGCTGAACTGTTGCATGACGTAGTGGACACTATCTTGCTTAAAGTAGTGCAGTGATATGCCCTCCAGCCAATAGGAATTATAAGTTCAGTTCTCGTTGAAAAGATTTTTTTTAGAGGGAATGGTGACTAATAAGGGCTCTATGGAAATGTGCTGTTCCAGCACGAGCGGCAATAAATTGAGTGGCCGGATAATCAAGACTTTACCGATGTCATAAAATTACCACCAATTAGAACGTAATGAATTGAACTGATAATCCGATCAATTGGTTTCAATAACTGCTTTCGTTTGCTATACTGTTTGTTGACAACCAACGTTTGCTTTCTATCAAATAGAGCAATACGGTACTCAACAATATTACATTACTCTGTGGGATTTGTTTTATTTTCTCTTAAACTTTGCATTGTTGTGTAAGTCAACAATAGTGTAATTACAATATAACAACAACCCACATAGTTTGTTTTCAATCAAACAGACCAGTACTCAATAATATTCCATCGCCCTCTAGAGGAATTGCTTTGTTTATCTCTCTTCCTCTCTTTCTCTGTGTGCATTGTTGTTTAAGTCAACAATGATGTTATTGCAACATGACAATCTACAACATTTATTGTAGTATGACAATTTCAATCACATGCCACCTGTGTATCACGACACGCATGTTTCCCTGGGATTAGAAAACCTGGAGGTTGTCGATGTCCGGCGGTTAAAAGTTGTCGGTCGAAAACCACAGCGCCGTTATCACATATTATGAAAAGCTCTTTTACCCTTGCTGATCAATAATGCAGTATCAGTCACAGGTTGCGTTAGATTACATGAGTAAAGTGTGAACCAGCCAACAATTACTTTGATCTTTTACCAATGCAAAATAAACACCCATATTCAAACATCGCTTTGGCACATCATTTAATATTAATCCGCACTTGTTAGTCTAGTACAGGTAGAACTTTGACATAACGAACTCGTTATAACGAATTCCGCAATGTAAAGAATCCCCGGGTTGCATGCTGTTAAACTGCGCATGCGCAGTTAATTTGCACCCTCTAGTAACGAAATGGCAAAATTCAACTGAGGTATGCTTTTAGTTCCATGATTTTGTGAACATTACTGAACTGCCCATGCGCTGTTTATTTGCAGATGTTTATTTGTGTGAAGTCGTACCAACAATGTTATTCAAATGTGCTGAAATGTATGCATTTGCACGCGGTTTGCACTGCTGATTGCTGAAAATTCAACATTTGTACCACAATGGTTTGCGAGAAAGTGCAATATAAAAAGTGTTGGTACATGTTCACACCATACTAACAATGTCACCCAAAATTGCCCAAAGTTAAGCATTTGATTGCACTCTGTTTACACTACCTTGTGCTAATTCTGCTAAAGTTTGCACTGCCACGGTTGCAATCATAGAATTACTTTACGTATACCGTAACACATAAGAAAGAATCCAAATTTGATGATTGTTTTATTTGTTTATTTATTTATTTATTTATTATTGGAGGTTGTTATTGTTACGGTCCCATTGTCTGCCTATTTTTTGATACCATTTAAAATAATTTTTCCTTTTCTCCCCATTTTTATCTCCTGATGAAATCTCAAACGATGTGAGCATTTTTGATGTGTCAGTTTGTAAATGCAAAACGCTCAAAACTGCAACTCGAAACGAGTGATTTGTATTCAAGAAGCAGATGGTCACGCAATACAAACCACGAATTTATTCTTTTTGCTAACTCGTCTTAAATTCCTCTGCTCGAAAATCTGTAATGGCCAGCAACAGCCATTTGAAAAACTTTTTTCCTCCTCTCCTCTCTCTTTTTCCACATTTTTACTTCTCTTTTTCTTCCCATTTCCTACTGCAGTATTTTGCAATTTTTCACTGATATCAGCACTTTTTCAACCACTGTAAAAATATTGTAAAAAGAAAATAAAAGACAGAAAAAAAATTTCTCCATCAAAGAAAATTGGGCAAAAAAAATAGAAAAAAAAAGCAAATGAAAAAGGCGGGGCGTGTTGGAACTATCGAGAGTGGACAAAGGAGGCAATGAAATGTGAAAAATTATGACGTCAATCATGACCAACTGCCCCTTACTATCTTCTTTCCTATTCATTGCAAGATGGAAATTTATTGACAAGAAAATTTCATGAAAACTCATGAATAAGAAATGTTGCTTCAATCTTTTCCAATCAAATTTAAATGGAAATTGGATTAATTTATTTTATTTTTTGGGTGGAATTTTTTTTTTAAACTTTACTTGTTATTTTTCTTCTTTTTGGGCTTTGAATCGCAATCAACACTCGGAATGGGGGGTAGTAAAACTTATCTGTGAGGTATGTTATCACTCCTTGGTTCGATGGCCACTTGAAGCTTGAAGGCAATGATTTTCTGGGAGCGGAAGTCATCTGCAGTGGCAGGGAAGACGCCATAAAAATGGCCCCTTTTTGCGATTGCAAGTGACATTGGAGCGTGCGAGGTTTGCTACTTGCTTTGTTTGAGTGAAAATTTTCTTGGCTTCACCGCACAACACTCGAGTTTTAGGTGGGCTTCACTGACCAACACTTGAGAAGTTGTGAAGAAAATAAAAAAAAAATTTCTGCGACGGCTAATGGCAGATGACACAAAACCGTTACAGTTCATATGAAACCGCACAAGAATGATTGGTCAAAACCAGTTACCGAAATTGGATTTTAATCAAAATTTCTAATCAGTTTTAGCATGGAGGTGTAATAAAGGGAGTGGCAACTTCATGGTGCTTGCTGGGGTCACGCTCACGCAAGTCATTGTTCATTTCCGCCACCAGTTGGCGTTGCGCGACCTTCATGGGTTTTAGGGAGTTACAGTGCGTTTATGATAACTTTTCCTGTGGGGAGGAGAAGCTTATTTTCCTGCAAATAATGTCGTCTTTAGAAAAGGCCCTTCTTGATTGGCTGGGATGGGTCATATGAAATGATATGATACTCCTCCCTATAAGCTTAGGGGAAGTTATTGTGAATTGAACGCACTGTATGTCATTGGTGAGTAAAATTTAGGCTCTTTTTGCTACTAAATGAAGTGTCTAATGATTTTCATTGTCACGTGGATTTACGATGTACGGTCGAGAAATTTTTCCACGACATAAACTGCACTTGAGATTTAGTACCGGTACTCACATCTTTGGTCCAGCCATAAGAAGTGTGTCCAGAATTATCTATGGTTACCACCAGGCAGAGTCTGTTGGCAGGGTCATACTGCACTGTAGTTCTGTTTTACACATACAGTATGGACAAAAAAATCTTTCCTCTATCCCATGCAGCCCAAAGTGCAACTGAGTAGTTCAACTTTCTGCCACTAGGGACAAAGCCCTTACTACTTTTACAAAGGGTTAGATTTCAACCCCTGAGAGTAAGAAAAGCTGATTTGTGCAGGGATTTTGCAGGGGTTGGAAATCTGACCCTTTTGTAAAAGTAATAAGGGCTTTGTCCCTTGTGGCAGACAGTTGAA
Organism: Geophilus flavus; assembly: GCA_034695885.1. Taxonomy (NCBI): domain Eukaryota; kingdom Metazoa; phylum Arthropoda; class Chilopoda; order Geophilomorpha; family Geophilidae; genus Geophilus; species Geophilus flavus. The sequence continues at coordinate 23,203 of JAQFZO010000073.1, forward strand.
CTACTCAGTTGCAGTTTTGGCAGCATGGGATAGAGGAAAAAGTTTTCTGTCCATACAGCAAGTGTACTGTAATTTCAGGCCAACAAGACTTAAAAAAGGCATATAAGCAGCCATTTGTTGGTGGGAGGTAGCAGACACTATATGCATTCATTCTCAGAAAATAGTTTGCTATTATGTACTGTCTGCCATGAAGAAAACTGTGCCTATAAGAATTGCCTATATTCACCACTGAGTGTCCCACTTGTTAGTCTGTTGGCAAGATCGTAATAGATTGATAGTTTGCTATTGGCTGCTGAGCCACAAAGTGTGACACAGGAAAATTAAAATTCTTTTTGTTTTTCAACTCCACAGAAAGTTTATTTTTTCTGTCCGCAAAGTAATGGCACAGACTTTCCAGGCACAAACTGGGTTTTATGAATACCATTTTTTTCTGTGACCTACTTTTCTCTGACCAGGCTCGATTCCAGGACTGGAATCAGGCTGTGAGTACTATAAAGATTTAACCACGGTTTGTTTGGCACGGTTTTCCCACTCTCAATATTGAAATCTCTACTTGAAGAAAAATCTGCGACTTTCGCTCTTTCTCCATCTCCGCATGCGCAGTGGTTGCCTCGATTCTTGTATTGACTGAAATACTATTATTGTAACGATATCTGCAGAGCGATAGGAGGTTACGACACTTTATACCTTCTTACTTTTAATAGAAGTATAATGCATCGTTACCTTCATCCATCAAACAAAGCGTATAGTTCCAGCGCTGCACTGCACTGCACGATCGTTGGGAAATCACTTAACTTTTATTTTACCTCTCTTCCATTAGTAACAAAACTATACAACGACCTTTTAAACAACTTCTCCAAATCTTTCTATACCAGTAATTCGATAACAAAAATGAAATTGATAATGTAATACATTATTCTAAACGGAAATAGACTAAGTATAGTTTCTTTTTGGAATTGCATTTTTAACCAAAATTTGAGGAATTTGTTTCTTGGAAATTATTCAATACTTTAATTGAAAAGTTCTTAACAATGCAATGGGATATGTTTTCTTTTAGTACGGTATAACTAGCCTTTAGGAAAGTATCGACAAATTGCATTATGTAATTTAAGAGCGTGGTGACGAAAAGGGGTCAGGCGTCGAGGTGACATTTTCCAATTCCCCATGGGCTTGCAAGATGGGATTAGATTAGATTGTGATTGTTATGTCTCGTGGATGATGACCACGGTTGAGAAAATGTCATGTATGAGGTTTGAGTTCATCTTGCTGCTCGATGACGTCATAAGGAAAAGCCATAGGAATTAAAGTAATTTTCCAAAAAATTAATTGAAACTGAATCTAACTTACACCTCCTTGCGTACAGGGTTGCAATTGATACTGGGGGTTGAAATTTTATGTTAGCATAATGAGTGATTTGTAAATTGGTCAAACCGTGTGTAAAGGGGTATGCATGTTTTATTATTATAGCGCATGAAAGTTGTTGCTATTATTGTAAATTGTAAATAAACATTCGCCAATCATCCATGAAAATCCAGAAAAATCTACTTCTACACAATTTTTTAAAAAAGTTTAAAAGATTTTTGTGCAGATTTTTCTGGTGTTCTTGGTGATATTTTAAATAGATATTTTGGATCCCATCGAGAAAATTTTCGTGAATGTCGGACCCCCTCGCTGGGAGCGTTTATAGTTAACCATGGCCAAGAACACCTCCTGTAACTGGAGGTGGTCTTGCCACAGCGCCATAAGAATACCATTACTGCAATGAACGCCATCTTGAGGTAACCACTTGCGTGACCATAGAGTGATAGTGATAGTTTAAAACGTGTTTATTTGGTTTTGGTTCCCAAAATGCACACACGGGGATGGTTTTATGAGAAATTATATTAGTCAAGTGGGTCAAACAATTGGGACGTTCACAAAATTAAAAAATATTTTTTTTTTACTTTTAGAAAATCATTAACCAGCCTTGCAGAAGTGTTACAAACATCTAACAGTAAGCTGAAATCGATTCCTGCAAAAACGTAAGTACGATATTTCTATTATTTTTTGGATTTATTAGATGGGCATTCACAAATCACACGAGATTTGTTTAACCAGGGTTCAAGGATGGTGGTGAAAAGAGTTTTAGGAATTGCGTGTGATATCTAAGTTTTGGGCACGGGTGCACGATCGAGCAACATAAATTTGATCCGCAGACTAAGTTGGATGTCGGAGATTATGCAAAAAGGAATTCTAGAGAACGTGTGGCAAATATATTCCGTCTAAGCATCTACCATTCGAGCGTGAAGTGCAAGGTCTCTCTCTCACTCTCCTCTCGTATGCAAGAAAAGGGATTTTGGCCGCCCTTGCTCCAGTGCCAGCGGTGTCCCAAGCGGCCCCTTGTTAACTCGTACCATAACTTCCAGTAGTGTTTTGGGACTGGAGTCTCCGGGAGATTCATTTCCGTATGAGGGCAGTTTTTATTCTCCTTTGTGGGTGGAGATTTCGATTTATTACATTACAGTATGTAAAATGTGAGTTTTGTTATGATCACACGTCTCTGTCACAATATCCCTCCTCCCCTTTTGAATAAAGCTCAGTACTCACAGTCGGACCAGTCTAAAGTAGGTTACAAAAAAAAGTGACATTCTTAAAACCCAGTTTGTACCTGGAATGTCTGTTTCTTTTGGGCCTGCGAACAGAAAAAATAAACTTTTTGTGGGAAGAACCTCAAAATAATTTAATTTTTCTTTTGCAGACTTTCTGTGGCTTGTACAACATGTCTCACAACCTGTCTGCCATCCAAGAATTTTCTATGTTCACCACTAAAAGAGTCCCACTTGTTAGTTTGTTGGCAGGATCATGCCACAGATGAAGGGTACTTGTCCCTTTGTGCTGTGATATTTGGCCAACCAGAGTTAAAAGCCATAGAATAGACACATTTGTCGATAAGAGTTAGTAGACACTGACAGTTTTCTATTACTGGACAGAAAATTTCTTCTCTACTCTATGCTACCCAAACTGCAACTGAGTAGTTCAACCTTCTTCCACTAGGGACAAAGACCATACTTTTACAAAGGGGTCAGTATTCCACCCTTAATAGTAAGAAAAGTTAGTTTATGCAAGAGGTGGTTTATATGTCACAGAGAGTTTGCGCTGGATCAACTTATAAGACTTATCTTATGACTTAGGACTGATACAGTAGCCATTTGATTAATATGGCCATAAGTCACAATTCTTAAGTTAAGTCTTCTAACAAGTAAGTTGCTGCACCAACTCCCTATTATCTGCAGAAAGGATTGTACAGACACCTGTTGGTAAATTCTGCAGACTTCTGCAGAATCCTTTTTGGTCCTTAATTATTTTTGACAAAGCCACGCATATCCAGCTACTTCATTCACGATTTTCTATCGAAATCGTTTTATTATTTTGCCCACGATACTCGTAAACAACTCATTTGTCGATCCCTTATACTTTCTTTCCCCAATAACAACAACAACACCGTTCGTTCTTTTCAAAAGTCGAATTAAATTATAAGAGACTACCAACTTTGTACGAGATTTCTTCAAAACCTGCATTATCTCGGGAGTTTCGAGAGAATTCTCTGAGAATTAGGTTGCGAACAATGGTCGGACAAAAGACCTAATTAAATTAACTCTTAAAAAATGTTTATCCTAGATTTCTATGACGTCACTTATCGACGATACAAAGACTTGTTGTCCACGGTTTGTTGGCAATTTGAAATTGATGTTTATGTGGTGTGAATGGGGGGGGCAAAAAGAAAAAGTGGAAAGTACTTGATTAGAATTAGATATCGAGTTGTATTGGATTTTCTTTTTTCTCGGGTGAAAAGAGTGTTTTGTCGTCGCACGGCATCGCAGTAAGCCGATACCATATACGCACGTGTTTGGTCTCAACTGCGATCCATTCATGGAGTGAGATCTATTGTCGGTTGTCGTGGAAACGAGAAAAATGACAACAAAACTTTTTTACTCGTTAGACGTCTAATTAAATATCTTATCACTCTTATTATCATTTAAAGAAAGGAAAGAAATGAATTGATAGTGGGAGTTTTCCCCATTGGAATTTCAATTTTTAACAATGGGTTCAATTTTTAACAATGAAGTTTTTCAATTTTTAACAATGAAGGTTTTCAATTTTTAACAATGAAGTTTTTCAATTTTTAACAATGAAGGTTTTCAATTTTAAACAATGAAGGTTTTCAATTTTAAACAATGAAGTTTTTCAATTTTTAACAATGAAGTTTTTCAATTTTTAACAGTGAAGTTTTTCAATTTTTAACAATGCAATTTTGATTTTTAATAATGGAATTTCAATTTCCGTCAATGAATTTTAAGATTGCCATTCCTTGTTAAATGAAAGAATTATTTAAAATAGCCAGCAGCTATTAATGCATATGTTGTGTCGAAATCCAACAATGCCTTGCTTTATGTTTTCACGCTTTCGGCGAATTCGTTTGAGCATCGATGGAAATGCGCACAATCTAATCTCCTCACGTCCACTTTCATTAATCAACCAAAATAATACACCAATTATACACATTTTTACTTAATGTGCTGAATAACTGCATTAAAGCCACTAACACAGTATAAAACAGTTTAAAATACTCTCTGATCGAACACCAAATAAAAGAAGCATTAAACAATTTCATTTTATTTTTAACTTTCCAAATACCAACGAAAAAACGTTGCACAGCAGACCATGCATGTACACAAATGTATGTACACAATGGCGCTCTTGTTATTTAACTAACTGACACCAACTAGATGGCTATAAACTTTGACCAATCAACTTTGACTATTTCCAGCTGTCTTTTGCTGATTACTGATTACTGTAGTAGACTGAGTAGACCACATAGTGAATCAACGCCATCTACATTATACATAATAAAAATAAACTTGGGGCCAGTAGTTGAAGCGCCTTGTGAGTTATAGGAAGTCCACTAAAAATTTATGCTGAGAGTTCAAGGAGCAAGAAAATTGCTGTCTGAATAACTAATTAATTAATTAAAATTTTGACTCCACATTTTGACCCCATATTTTGTCAGAACTAAATAAAAACTAAATAAAAATAATATTTATTTTGCCAGGGAAAACTTTTGTCCTACTCATGAAGTTTTTTTCCCTACAATTGTGCACATGGTTGGCATTCAGAAGGTTAAATACTGAAAAATACCAATATTACCACTATTCTGAAAATACTAATACTAATACCAAAAAAGTACAGTACATATTTTGCCGTTTGTGTATAGAAAATTGCAAAAAGAAAAAATTGTGATTTATCAGTAATTTTCCATTCCAGCCCCAAAAACTTTCCCAATTTTTCTTTATCATTTTCCCACTCACTTTAAAAAAAAAGTAGAAAATGAAGAAACTGTCGATCGCCTTTAAGCCAAGTGAAAGGTGTCAAATATATTGATCTGTGTACTCAGTTGGTGGTCTTAGATATTGTGAAGGAAATGGGCAAGAATCTGAGAAAACACATTTATACACGTTTTTCCTTCTTCCACAACTCCCTACTTTTGTTCTCGAGAGAATTCCCACATTCACCACTTGATGTTACAATTCTGTAACTGTTTTCTTTTTCTTTCTCCCTCGTTGCCTGATTTTTCCTCTACTTTTTTCAATCCTTTGTTTATTTTTACTCTTAATAATTTTACCTTTTTTGTCTGTTGTTTACTTTTCAAATAGATAAATAAAAAGATAAAAAAGAATTAAATCTTTTCATTATTTTTTCATCATCTTTGTATTAAAGGAGATATTGAAGTATAGAGTTGGGAGTTGCTCGAGAGTGTTCAATGGGGTTTGAAGAATGTGTTTTGAGATATGGGAGATTAGCATGCAGTTTGAGAGATATGCCACCAGGTGGCGGTGTTATAGTTTGAGAGATAGGCCGTCTTTAGATGAAGGTTCTGGTTTTGGAGATATGGTTAATGTGAGTTTAAAATCTTGAATCGAGTATCATCTTTCTTGCTCGTTGACACCAGATGGCGCCACTATCTGATTTGGGGATAATTTTTAATTTTTTTTTAAATGTTTGGCTGGATGAATCCATTTAACCCAGTTAATATTTTTTCAATTTGCTACAGAAAGTCATTAATCTGTCAATATAAATCTTCTGTTATTAGAAATACCATGCGGTACATGTGGGGATTTAATACCGGTCTCGTGTTGTTTTTCAAATGATGACTGCCATGGATTAATTAGGGTTTCATAAAGAGTTTAATGTCTATTATTTTATTGGGTTACGGTATTTATTGATTGTTTAATTGCTACCTACCAATAGTAGGATTGTTAATGCATTCTTGTTAAAGCTGGAATAAAATGCTCTGCGTGAACAATGCCTTGCAATACTTACAAGGTTTTACGGTACGTACAGTATGTTTTAATATATGCCCACATTTGACCTCAAATTTGACCTCAAATTTGACTTTGGAAGTCATTTTCAAGAAAGTTGCAGAGCTCCTCAAAATTCGTAGGTACAATTTCCGTTAACGCACTTTTGCAGGCGTTAAGGTGATTCGGAATCCTCTCAGTATGGGGATTCCAGATATCCACCTCCCGAGGGTCGCAAATGTGCGAACCACTTGAAAATCGCATTTCTCGCAAAAGTACATCACTTGTTGTGCATATTCACCGATTAACGGAAATTGTATCTGCTGTTTCCACTTTTTTACCACTTGTAAAGGTTAAAAATCTATTCTCGGCATATAAACCGACTCCTAGTTTTTGACACACTTTTTCAGTACCGTACTATGCAATAGATACTCCGCATGGAAGAAGGTATTCTGGGTATTTACTTTAAAGTGTTCACTGTAAAACTCACAAATTTTCCTCATACATCTCGGAAAGAGTTAATCTTCGCTCCTTCAAACCACTCAATAATGCATTTTAAACCTCAAAATCACCCCCTGATACATGCAAGATTAAAATGTTTTGGCTTGTGTCATCCGATTGTTGCTGGGATTGACAGACCTTAAATTATTTAAGGTGAAAACTTTACCTAAAGTAAACTTCCTGCATACACGGTTTTTTGTTTGAGAAATACTGTGCAAGATTCTATTAACGATATACACATCAATTAGTCTGAATTTTAAATCATGAAATAAAAGTTCTATTTTACTTTGAATACTTGGAGGGGGTAAATGCATCCCTATTCAACAATTTAGTGCTAAATATGTTTTACTCCCAAAATTTTACATTCTTTGGTGAGGGGAAGAAACCTCAGCTACTCCGTTTTTTTAAGTACTATACGATTGGTTCATGTGCAGTGAAGCCAAATTTCTTGTTCTTTGGTTCCATCTAGGGATTTGCTAAGCCTGGCTTTCTTTGAATGTTCACTTTTAAAATCACTTGGAATTGAGGTTAGTTTTTTATCTTTACTTTTCCCATTTTAAATTTAAGCTTCACTGTCATTTGACCTGACTATAATTGATTATATACAAATTTACTTTTTTGATTAAAAGTTGCTCAATCAGCTGAAATCGAGTTGAATGGATGGAAGCAATAAAAATGGCTGTTGTTAATGGTAAAAGGTAAACACAACCGTGTGACGTAATTTCAATGGTACACTTAGTTGGCAACAATGCAAGTTGCTTACTGCCAACATAATTGTTTAGCCATTAATAGGGTTAACAATAAAGTACTTACTGCTGGTATAAATTGTGTTTGCTTAGTTTGTTGCCTGTGGAGTATCGTCTGGGGACTAATCTAATTTTAGTAAAGGAATTTCAGCTAACTGCAACTGGAACTTGGTGTTGAAGTTTAACTCCATAAAAACCATGACGTCATAATTTATGTGCATGACACGTGGAATGACATAATCACATTGCCAGATTTAGAATACTGATTATAAATATGAATTGTTATATAATTGGATTGTTGCTAGAATAATAATTTTTTTAATATTATTACGGTATTTACAGTGAATTGTCATTTTACAATGTAGTCATCCGATGACGGCCTCCAGGAAGGTCGAAATTAGTCATTGTTCTACAGGAAATGGATGATCCGGCTTTCTTTTCGTCTGGGCAGTCACTCATTAATAATGCAGTTTAATTATTAATCTTAATTTATCAATAGGAAGTCAGTGGCTTGCTGTGTCTTTACCCTCTAGCAATATTTTAATTACAGCATTATTTTAAATTGTCATCCTTTTAATTATTATACTACAAGGTAGATTTTCTACCTGATTGTACAGTATATAAAATAGCCTTTCAAACAGAACAGGAACATCAACTTTACCTTCATCTGCAGTTTGGCTTCTCTCAACTCAAAATTAACATGTAATACCTTTCGGACATTTCACGGCTCAGCACCACCGACACCATTCACCTGTCATAAAGTTTGCACTTTCACATTGCAAGGCACAACTTTTCTGCCGTGTTAATACATGTACTGTACGGTAGTTTACACTTTACAATATACCGGTATTTGGAAATTTTCAAAAATGCCCCTTTTCCTTTTGGGAAAAATTCTTGGATTCATCCATGACATGCAACAAGTACAATATGTCTATTCTAATTCATCAGCAACATCATCTCGCACACCGAGAGTGCACTGTATAGAAATTTTTACAAACCAATAATAAATAAATAAATTGGAAATAATTAACGAGTCACGTCGAAGCACAGATTTAACTCGTTTCGAGGTGACAAGCAATCTCAGCCTTACTTTACCGGAATGACTTCCAACTTTTTAATCCCCAAAAGACCCCGGGAGACTTTGGGTGGGTTTGCCCACAATGACCGTACACTTGACAGGCAGTCTAAGGTTTCGGTTAGTTTTCTCAAGATGAATGCTCGGCTCTCTGCTCTAGTTAATGGATGGCTAAGGAGCCATAGAAACTGGACTAAGTATACAGTAATGGCGAAAATTTTTCTCTAAAGTAAAAGTTTGAAGTAACGACACAGTCGGGTTAATCGAATGAAGTTTTAACCAAACTTTATATAACCGGAGTGAGAAAAGTCAGGTTTGTTTATCGTCAAGAGGAAATTGAGCCGTCTCATCTGTCGAGTTTTTCCCGGTGGATGAAGGAAAAGTTGATGTTTTTAACTGAGATTGACATTGCATCTTTCTTGGGCCAACGAGGAAGAGGAGGCATGTGCAGTAAACCGTTCAATCATCGACGCTTGCTTGATTTGATTTAAGCACTAATTTATAACCTAAAATAAGCTCCATCATCAAGTGAAGTGTTGCGTGAAAATTTGATTTCCACTGACTCACTAGTTTTTCACAATTTTTTCAAAGTGACTGATGCTTGATAATGGTTTTCTAGAAAGTTACAAGTGGTTCGATTTTGATGTAAAAGCATTTGATTTTTACTAGCTTGGAAAGTGAATGGTATAACTAAATTAACTATATGTAATGTGGCCCAAATATCAAAGTAAATTACTGTATAAATGGATCAATAATGGCCCAATTATGGTGAATCAATATGGACTCAATTAAATTAATTATTTCTGTTGGCTCAATAATGATCCAATTTTATTATGCTTCAATAGCTTAGTCTAATTGAGCCATTAGTGATTCATCTACATTGGATCATTATACTGGATTTAATTTTGATCATTATTGAGTAACTTGTTAGTCTCTGTAATCATTGAGCTTCTTTGTCAAATTATTGATTCTAGTGTCTCAATAATATTCCAATTTATCTTTAATTTAATACCTAACAAATGAAACTAAACTGATTCAACAAAGTAGCTCAATAATGACTCATCTAAAAAATTGAATCCCAGTGGCTCAACAATTACCCAATTTATAGGGACTGAAAACAGTTTATAAAAGCTCTTAATAATAAACCACTCACAAAATAGCTCAATAAATGCCTCATAAATCTCAATTATTCAACAGACAAATAAAAAGAAACCAACAAAATGGTTCAATTTTTTGCTTTATGGCCTACTGTGATAAAGAATAAACGACTTTGAAATTTCAATACATTTTTTGACCACCATCCTACAAGTCTTGAATGACATCCAATCACTTTTCTGATGCTTTACTTTGTTGACACTCTTCTGCCCTTGCTTGAAAATCTTGTTAGCACTACCCAGTTACAAAGACATGAGTAACATTGAAAGGTTAAAGTATTTTTGACACCCAATAAGATGCCAGGGACCAGTTTGGTTAGGGTACTTGGAACTTTCAACTTTTTGATCTTTAACACACCAACAACTTCACTCAAGCTGATTATTATTTTACTTTACAGTTTGAACCTAACATCCCTTTTTTCTTTTCAACTGTTTAATAATCCCAAAATAATCATCTCAAAAAATGAAAAGAAAATAAACAAACTTAGAAATTCTCTTTACTTTCATCTTTTTCGATGTGTTTCTGTGTTTTGTAACTTTGTTTGTTAATCCAAGCCACTCACGTGGCTTCTGGGAATCAAAAATATGCAAATGGTTTTTTTTCATTTTTTTTTCAAATAAATAATCAAATAACTTTTACCTTTAAAAACATAACAAAGTCAGTTTATACAAAAATGTAAAAATAAAAGGTATAAATTGGTTTAAAAAGTTTTTCCTTCAAGCCTTCAAATGGCATATTAGGTTACATTATTTTTAAGAGGTAATACCAATAATTTGCTGTTTTAAAAAATAACTATAGGAGTCTTGCACCTGTTTAGTTACATCTTTTTCCCGAAAGGTGTAAATTATATATTACACCTTCTAATGATACCTTTTGGTCTTAATACCTTGGAGTGTTTTGCAAGACCGTAAAGTATAGTAAAAGCACCTTAAAGCGTAATTTCGAAAAGCTAACCCTTATCACTTCAGGGTGTTAATGCACATGGGTGTTGCAAAATACAGTATCTGGAGGTGTAATTTATTAAAAGTGTAGTTAAAGCCTAGTACACATATTAGTAAAATGCAAATATGCATCAGAAGGTGTATTTGGAATACCTTTAGGTGTAAATGGGAAAGATGACAATGTTACATCATAAAATAAAAACACCTGCAGAGAATAGTTTTAAATTAAAACGTAAAAAGTGTCCATATGGCTACAAAAATTGTACGCCTAAAAAGTTTTCCTCAATTCTCTTTAACGCCTTTATTTTTTGCAGTGTATTTTGTTCTGAAGTATCTGGAATCAGAATCACTTTTGAAATAAAAACATGTTTTCAAGATAAAAATTTGAAATGTTATGTTGACACAAATGTGAAATGTCCACAGTGTACTGTAATTCAACTTTCTAATACTGACATCAAGATAAAGTGAGACATGTGCCTTGAAAGAAACAGAAGGGGAATTGAACTAAATGAAGGTGACACCTTTAAAAGAGAATGTTTTCTGACAAGTGAAGGTAAAGAGAGAGAAACAGTAAGAGAGAGAGACAGAAAAAAAATGTTGGGAAAATTCCCTGCTGAGTTGTTGTCAATTGTTTTTCAATTTTAAAGGTAGTAGAAGGAATTGGGAAAGGGAAAAAAGTCAACAGTAAGTTTGCTGAGGTGGAAAAGAAGTTGGCATGACTTTTGAAAAGAAAATCTATGGAATTAATAAAACAAGAGAAAGAGAGATTTGGGTGGTGAAGAACTGAAGACCATGGTGCACTCGGGCGAAGACGAAGATAGGGTTTTCTGTATAAGTTATTCGCTACATTGCTGAAAATGAAATCTTTTTCTTTTTCGATGCACAACAATGGGAATCTTTTGCTCCAATCTTTGTGCATTGTTGCATTTATGCACCACGTTGTCATTGTTGGTAGAAATGGGCCGTATTTTCTTTTTACAGCACTATACCTGTTGATTACAGTGCGTCCAAAAAGTTTAGAATATTTTTTATTTTAAGAAAAAGTAGCAAAGTAATTTTCTATGCCTATTTGTTGGTAGGCCTATTCTAACACGTTAACAATACACCTTTATAGCAATGAACATCAAAACTAAAAGCAAACCCTTTGATTGAAACTTTCCTTCTATCCCATCCCAACCCATCCATTCCATCAAACAAAAACCTCCCCCTAAAACAACCGAAAGCCATCATTTTTCCAGATAAGGCAGCTTACCCCTTCTTTTCGACTAAAAACCTTTCCAAAAGTATTCAAAACCGCAGTTTTCCTTTCACTACATCCTGCAAAATGCAGCCACCAAACTATTTATTTACCTTTATTATCCAAATAAAAAAAGTAGATGTGTTTTTTGTCTGATTGTGAATGTGAAATGACTGAAATCGCAGAAATTGTCTCAAAAGGAAAAAAAATCCATGCATTAAGACACTCTAATATATGCAAAAAGCATGCAAACACGACATTACAAACCAGACCTACTGCTATTATTTTCCTGTGAAAAGGAAGAAAAGGAAGGTTATGCGCACATATAGTATACCATAGTGCTTTTCGGATTTAAATCCTCCGGGTAAGAAAACAAACCCCATTATCCACGGGGGGTGGCTTCCTATACGTACCGGTACTAAGTACACGTCAACTTCAACCGGACGATTTATTTATTTAATTTTAATCAGGCCATAAATATTTTCGTGTGCAAATAAGACGAAGATTTGAAATGGTGAAATGAAAAATGGGAAAATGGCGTCGTAAATCAAGTCGGGGATCGATTGTCGACGTCATCGTGACTTATGGTTAAAAGATTGTGAGGTGGAATTACGTTGAACCGAAGGATTATACTTACAAATCCTTTTTTTTTTTTTTTCTATTTTCTTTCTTTATTTTTAGTGGATGTTGAAGCTGCATTACTTGGTCTTGGTGTATGTATGCGCGTGCAGCGCCATCTGTTTGCTAATAGGGCTTTTCCGCCGGGTAAATCGGGGCGCACGAATCCTACCTAACTGACATGCGATGGCTTGTCAAGGAAAATTCCAATCTGCATGCGTCCCAAATTGATTTCCAACCCCCAACTAGTGCTTAAAGTAAGCAACGGGTTACGTGGAAAATGCAGCAAATTGAGTAATCGATTTTTAAAGATGGACTTGTGCAATATAAACGAGTTTTCTCTTTTTTGTTTTTTATTTTTAAGTGAGTTTGTGGGATTTACTCTACTGTATACAGTTGGAGATAAATGGGTTGGGGAAATTGTTTGATTCCTCGAAATTGCTGGGATTGGATTACGGGCAATGGCGATGACGACGAGTTTGGACATGTGACATGACGGAAGAAATAAATAAATTTTTAAAATGTTGCGTTTGACTGGGAAGTTTTACTTTTGTTGGATGTTAGTGTTTTACATGAATAATCTTGTGTTAATTGTTATTGGTTACCGTCGATGTGGTTAAAAAAATTTATATTGCGATACAAATTTAATGAGTTCCGAAACTATACTCTCGTCAACCATTGGCTCGCTCCGAATAACATTTTTTGTTGCTTTGCGATGTTTCTGAAAAAACAAATTTTAAGTTTCGTCATTTGTTCGGTGGATTGGGAATAGAAAACTTTGATTTGTGTCCATGCAATTTGTTCGAGTGGATTGGTACGTACGTAAAAGAAAAGCTCTTTCTTCTTATGTTACATCTTTAAGGTATTATAATTTATTATCAGTAATGCATACTTGAAATACTTGTAATATAAAACTGGTTATTTTAAACTACTGTATAGCAGGTTAAGCTAACAGAAAGTGATGTTCCTATACGTTTCTGTAGTTTTAGTGCCGACTACAATATTATCAAAATTGTGACACATCATAGTCAGGGTATGTTTACTTTAAGAGAAACCAGTCAATTTTCTTGAAAACCGTTCATCCAAAAAAGACTAGCCTATAGCAAAATATAGATGCTGAATCTAATAACGTCAACAAATTTTATGTCAAACATGCAACAATGCACTTTTCATTTATTAACTTGTACCATTTATGTTTTTTTGTTTTTTCAGGTTATCATTTGAAAATATCTATCGACAAACAATGTTGACGTCTCTGATACCGGACATCCATCCACTGATTCGACCAGCGTTCCTTTCACATCGTCTTGGTTTTGGACCACAATGCAGTTCGCAAAAACAAGCAAAGCAATGAGCCGCTTCGCGACGCGATTGCAGTCAAATCGCACCAAGTGGATGCCCGTGTTGTCGTGCGTATTAGGCAACAGTCAATGAGAACATTGCTCTTACTGTACAGTACATGCTGTGTGAAGTTCGTCCTGGAACCCATAGGTGAATAGTAAAATCATCTGCCCCTTGAATGGTGGAAATTAAATATTGCATCTACAGATGTGAGTGCACAACGTAGGTCTGTTTCGCTGTTGTACTTATTGCGCAAATATGAATATATGTTTGAACAGCTTTAGAATATAGATTTTAATTGGTTACCTAGAGTGACAGTGAGTGATGCCTTGGGATTGCTACAAGTAAGAGTATCATTTGGAGATATTGTTTTCTTGTTTTTAAAATTCGATTCAGCAATTTATGATAACAATATAAAAAACTGACAAAAATATTATTGACAGCAACAATATAATTTTGAAATTCAAGCACAACGTTGAATGACAACGTGAAATGAAATTTTACAATGGTTTGATGACAGTTAATTTACTTTTATTCTAATAATTTTCTTTACTTTACTTTTATTTATACTTTTGTACGTACATTTCGCTGAAATTGCACACGACATGCTTTTAGTGACATTCTTAAAGAAGAAAATAGAGTGGAAGTGGATAAAAAATCTCATACACTTCTAAAACAGATTTTATTTTAAAAGTTGGTTGGCAAACCTTACTTGGGAAGTATTGACACAAGAATATTGGCTTCGGTACTCCGCAACATGTCATAACCAGAGAAAGACGTTTTTATTACATTTAATGGAAAAAATATGATTGCGATCGAGTCAAGACAGAAAGAAAGAGTTAGAATGATGGAACGATGCAACGTGACTGTAAATTAAGCATCGACCAGGTTTTGGATTGGCTTTATGAGACTTTGGTTTTATCGGTTTTCGGTTTTTGACGTTTTGATTTGTGTTTGTTCGGTTTTTTGTGTTTTTGAAAATTGTAAAATTGTAACTTGATACTTTATATTCGGATGCGTTTGAATTTAAGGTTTGAACTTAAGATTTGTTATCTGATAAATCTCTGCGGGATGGAATGAAAGAAATGAATGTTTTCTCTTTCCACTCGAGTTAACAATTATTTCATCAAGACCACGACTCTTTTTCAATGAGGAATTCACTTGAGCTGAAACGACTTTATGGCAAATTGTAACCGCGTGTTTCTGTTTGTTTGGGTGTTTAAACTTTAAATCTGCGAACTTTTGTCATTTCTGTCGAGTCGATAACAAAATTATTAAGTTTTCACAGGGGTTGATTAGTTTTATGTAACTATTTTCTATACATGACTATATACAGTAATTTATCGCAACGCATCCAAATTCCAAATTTTGCATGTTTTTTGATAGGCCATAAACGCGTTTTGTGCTTAAAACGGCATGATGAGGTTAGTTAAGACGAGAATTTCGTTTTAAGTGAGAGTTTATTCGAAAACTGTAGCACGACTCGTGGCACAAGATTCTTTGCTTATTTTGGTCACGTGACTCGTGTCACACCTTGTAAGCTCGCAACATAAGAAAAATAACATTACCTCTTGGACCACGTGTTAAGCATAGTTTTCGTGCTATTCCAGGTTTTTATACCGTTCCACTATATATACGTAGACAGCTATCTTGAAAGTAATTTAGATCGAGAGAATGTAAACAGTTGTTTAGTGTCAAAAAATACCCTTTCTAAACTTTCTTGACGTTTTTTTCCCAGACAACCTTTTTTGTTTACAAACAAGATCAAGGTTAAGATCTTATATACTGTATTCCTCATGTGGATCTTAACCCAGATCTTGTTTGTAATCATGTGATTAAAATGTTCTCGCATGTGCCTTAACTTCTTAATCTCGTGTTACTGTTAACTGCCCGTTTCATACGTGAAACGGAAACAATCAAGTGATTTTGATTGCTTACGTTTTCCGGTATCCGTTTCCGATTGCTCATCTCCTGAGAATTTCTGGTTGAGCAACGCCTTTTTTTCCTCTAATCTAGCGCTCTTCATCAGAGTAAATCGTAAACTTTAAGTAAAAACCGTATCGAGGTAAAAATTACTTGTTTCAACTATTAAATTCAAACTAAACTTTCTACGACATAAAGAAAACGAGACACGAACGCAACCGCACATAGAGCACCACTCCAAATCGGTAGAAAACACATTTTCCCCTCCTATCCATCTCTTTTCCCAACTACTTTCCATTCATTTGAATGATCACCTTTGAACGATTACATGAAAAATGAACAAACATTCTAAGAAACACATCCGAATTACATTACATTACATGCACATCACGCCCTTCAATGCACATCAACCAGAGATATACGTGTAACGACCAAAAAATGAAAAAATCAAAGAAAAGAAAATCCCACAACATCGAGAAAAAAACCACAGCCGGAAATCAAATGTTTTTCCAACACAAGTATATAGTATAGCCACGTGGCTTATTCTCGATGAGAATCGATTCAACTTTACTTTAACCCTCCCTCCACAACATCACATGATGCTCACCTTTAAACCTGCCTACGTCAGCACACACCACAGTCAAAGGTGAAAAACTGTCAGCTTTTGTGCTTGATTAATGTTACGGTGCGGTTTTCTTGTTTACGTTTAACCACCTCTCGTTTGCCCTCGAAGAGTAGAAGATGGCACGCGACCAAAAGTAGAAGAAGGAAAAGAAAAAAGATAAAAATGAAAATAAAAATCGATGCAGTCGAATGGAAATAGTCAAAGAATTGATGGGTTCTCTAACCCCTTTTACCCGAATGAGTTCGTGGTTAAAAACAGCCAACTTATCACCCTTTTCCATTTGCTGAACAATTTCTTGGCCCACTACTTTTAGATGGGTTTTGTCAGTGACATCTGTTTGGTTTAGGATCGTTTTATCTGCACTATATTTGAAGTTTCCAAATTGAAGTTGGTGAGTTAAGACAAAAGTAATAAGAAACATAAACAGTGGATTTATATATATTTATGTGGAAAAGGTTTTTTTTATTTTGTTGGTTTTGGTTTGAAATGAGTATTGAAAGAATGGCAATAATTGATGTACGTAATATTTGCTTTTTATTGATATTGATTTCTTTTGTTGCTGATGACTACAGTGTTTGGTGAATGAAAGACAATGCAATTTCCTGTTTGAGGGAGAAATTATTATTGATTTTGAGATTCTTTTCCTGTAGCAAGACATTAATTGGACTATATTACTCTTAAGTTATTTGGTTTCTTCAAATAAACTTAATTGTTTTGGTCTGCTCAGATGTAATTAGTTTGTTTTGATATTAAGTTTGTTTGGAATTGTTGGAAAATGTAATTTGGAATTGTACAATTTATGATTGTGAACTTGTATGGTTTGTGCATCTCTAATCACTGGAGAATTCTCAATTTAGATTGATGGAGTCTATGTTGACTTAAATATCTTTTAGATACTGACTTGGGCCATATTTGTCAGAAGTTTCCATATGTGGGGTATGCAATGTGGCATGAACTTTGCTGAATATGTTTACTTAACTGCACCATTTGTTATGTAAACACAATCTCAAGATCTTCCGAACCACAGAAAACAAATGCAGCAAAGGCCCCAACGAGTGAAAAGTACGACCCGAAATCCAATTCGACAACGAAGATTTTTTTTTTGTTTTAGATGCCGAGAAGCCGCCTGGCGTCTACTAATGGCGGGACCCACCAAGAGGTAGAGTTTTGATTTGAAGTTACCCTCGGGTCAACCAGGCCACATATACAATTCTGAAGTTGATGGCAGTAGACCCGAACTTCAGTGCCACTCCTGAGTCTGCGAAGACGGAACTTGGCCGCCTTGTCTCTCGGAGTCGCCGAGTCGAGAAATGTTGAGATTTGTCTTTCTTCTGACACAAAGCCCAGGGACTAAATGGACCCTTTTCTATTTCCCCTTCTTCTTCTCCTCCTCTTCACTTCTATTATGTGAATGTAGCTTTCCTCTCTTATTCTCTCAATCCTTTGAAAGTTATTTGAATTTTTGGTTTGTTTCTTCCATTTTGGTTGTGCTTGTATGTGTCTTCACTCAACACGGCACTAACTAGACCTACTCTGGGCGTGACACAACTGAGACATGATGTGATATTATTGATTTTATTAGATTAGGGTTGCAGTAGCATTGAAGTCGAGGTCTTTATTTGTGAGTTTTGATGTTTCTGTCCTTTGTCAGGTCGATTGTGGCCGCAGTATTCGATTATGAGCTTAAGCACCATATCTGATTGACTGTCCATCAGTTCCATATACAGCTGATACACATGCATAATAGATGAATAATCTATAGATACCTACAATAAATATTTTATTCCTTAAACAGATTTGATATGGAAAGTTAGAAATCGGATGATTTACTATTTTCACTGCAGTGCTGCGCATGTTGCTCCGGCACGCAACGAAAAGTTTGTTCTGGTTTATAAATGCTGATTGAATTGCGGGCGTGGCTATGAACAATTCTGAAAAAAAGATTTTTACTCCCCCTCCCAAAAGTAGGAAAAAATTCCTACCGGGTATTATACAAATAATTACTACTATATTTGTTGCCAATCGTCGACACATGCTCAGATCAGGGAAATCCAATTTCAAAGGAATGTTCCAGTCGATTGGAATACACTTGAAATCTGAATAAAGTTCACTGAGGATTACGTCGTATTGGATTTAGTCAATCTGCAAGACTCACTCACTACATTTACTAGTACATGGAGTTTTTTAAGAATTATTCTGTTAAACAACAATGAACAATATCAAGATAATCTACCAAAAATCCGGATTATTTGTGATTTATAAACATTGATAGCCAATTTAGCCTATGGCGCTTGGAACAAAAACGGTAATTACAAGAAATTCGTTAAATATCACCATCAAAAATACAAAATTTGCAAAAATAGTCAAAAATCACATAGTTAATCCCTCCCTTCCTCCCCCTACCCATCCACCCTCGATTGGGTCATCAAAAAGTTTACACAGAAACTTTGTCCCTTTAATTCCGTAATTAAATGGTGGTTAGGTGCACAGTCCTCTTGGGCGCGAGAAAAAAATGACTTTAATTGAAGTTGCAGTCAAGGAAGCGTAATGAGTTTAGTCAACATCCTTTTCCAATGGTATTTAGAATTTCATTAAATTAGAAACACCATATAAGCTTAAAGACCAAACTCCAAAATGAACATCATCCACACACAATAAATTCGTTTTCCCAAGCAATAATTGTTTGTTCTTTTTTTCTTCCTCTCTCTCTCGCTTTTCTTCCGTCCCTTTTCTTATTTCTTTCTCTTTCCTCCTTCATTTCCGACCACTCGAATCCTTCTCTCTGTAACAAGATTGGCGCACTTGACTGGACAATCTGAAAAGGAAGTTCATTCTTCGAGGCGCGTCGAGTCCGAGAGCTCGACCACGTTGTTGACTGTTTACGTCGTTGGTTGGTGACTATCGACGTGTGTGGAGAAGACTCGAAAGGTTTCATTGCATTGGGACTTCTTATTTCTGTCTGGTGAAAACACTTTAGACGGGATTCACTTGTATCTTGCTTTTTTATTTTCTTTTTTTTCCTTTCTCATTTTTATTTATGTTAACAAATGACTCGTGTCCGAGTTGTTGACCAATCTTTTTTTTTTTTTTTTGTGTCTTTAATGTGAGTGAGATGTACTGTAAGGTTGCCAAATTGAAGGGCAGAAAATGAGGGTCATTGTCCACCATACTTGTAGTGGAGACAAAAGAAATTTTTTTAAATTTATTTATTAAGGAAAATTTTTTGATGAATTGTGGGAAATGATGGTTTAGTTTTATGGTAGATGGGATGACCTTGTAAAGTTTTACAAGGGTTTGGCACACAAAAAAGTCTTGTTACTGCACAATATAAAAAGATTACAGAGGGATGAAAGGGCTGTTAGCCATTTTGTTAGAGCAAGTTTGGTTGTAATGACTGAGTTAGGAAAAAGTCTTAGTGTCGGTTGTGTATATAGAAGAATGGTGTTGACATTGCTCTTACTGCTTTAAGTCATTTTTGGGGCAAAACTAAAGGAAAAATTCGTTAATTTGGATATCCAAAAAATTCAATTGAATTATTGATAATTCAATTGAATTTGATTATGCTAAATGCTAAAAAATTACGAATTATTTACAAATTTTTCTTGAATTCTGGTTTTTTTGTTTTATACATTTTCAAGTGTTACAGGTGTTTAATTTTAATTACGTTATAATTTGATAATAAAAAACCATTCTCCGCAATGAAATATTCGTATCAGCTTACAGCAAATAGAGCGATAACAACGCTTGATTAATGATGGATGAAAATAGTAACGCCTGAGCCTGATTGACACTTTCACTTTTAATTTAAAACAAAGATAAGCTTAAGGCAAGGTGTTGTCGTGTTGTGGTTTACAAGAACACGATTTTCGCAACGACAAACCCTCGTTGGACGAAACTTTTCGAGGAAAATGATTGACCGCATTATTTACCGATGGAAAATAGAAAAATTAAAATTTTATGGCGCTCTACAGGCGGGCCGACGAGATGTCATTTTTGTTTTTTTATTGTTTTATTTTATTTTACTTTACTTTTTGATGGCTTTTTTAAAAATTGACATGTTTGAAGTGACAAAAACACTCACCAGACACTCCCCCCCTCCTTTACCTCATTTTTTCATGAATTTTATTCTCTGTTTTTAATGCAGGACTGACTGAAAATTGTGTCGAGGGTGGTGATGGATTGTCAATACCGTACAGAGTGTCCATGCAAACTGATTTTTCCACTTTGTCAAAGTCGTAGAAACCGAGTTCATGCTTCTTTAGATCATGGACAACGGCAAATCCAACGGTCGCATTGGTTTTCAAGGTTATTCGGAAAATATAGTCTGACGGATGACGTACGACCCAACTTTAACGCATAAGATGAACGCACGAACTTGATCTTTATCGCCGACTAGCGTCAGTAACTCTGCGGTCTTCAATCGCATGGCTCCACGCAATAAAGTTAAAAATATTTAACTATAGTGCCTCACGTGTAGTGTCGCGCAAATGGACTTCGCACGACGTATTTGATTCTCATGGTATATAACTTCATATTTACATCAGATGATTCTGCAATGCTGTGATTTCCACAAACACTGCGCACGAATCGTCGGTGAAGCTAGCATTATCACAGTCATGTGAACCCGCCTTTAGTCGGTCCCTTTAAAATGCGTCGAGCGCACAAATCGGTGCGCTTCATCAAAATCAATGTTTGAACAAACTTTACTTCATTAAAGTATAAAACAAAACTGGTATCGGTCGGTTACGCACTTACTATAGTGATTGTTATCATAAGTAAGTAAATTGAAGTAAAAAAAAAATGAGAGAAAAGACAAATAAAGAATTCTTATGACCGTCTCCTGGAAGCTAAGTTTACTTTACAAAATGTCACAAAAAAAATATTTCCAGATGAATTTTGTATGAAGTTTTTAAAAGCAAAAAACTACTCGGGTGTAAAAAAAATATATTTCATTTTTTACTCTTCAGCTGTCTTGCAATATTACAAATATTTTCCTTAGCTAGGGCGCCATTTTGAAATTACTTTTTTTCCCCTTTAAAACTGTTTTGTTTGTGGAAGGTGTTTTTGGCTGTTTTTGACATAAATGGATTTTTAAAAAAAGAAAAAAATGAA
>JAQFZO010000074.1:0-44757 GCA_034695885.1 Geophilus flavus
AACAGCGTGTGGATCGCTTTATTTTTTTCTTTCTTTCCTTCCTTCTCTCTCTATACTCGCATCTGAATTGAAATCAACAGAATGTGCAACTTGTGCGCTTTGAAGCTTCCAAACTCAGTCTAAGTGCCTTCCACTGTATATGGAAATATGCATTCATTCATGCAGGTGGTGGGTTGAGCTGTGCGTAATACCAAATAAAAGTATACTCTCTCTCTCTTTTTTTTATACTCATATAGAAAAAAAAATCTTTTTCGCACTACCATTTTATTGCCGATCTTTATCATGTTAGAAATTCAAAAGAAGTCGACTTTTTAAAACTCGAATACTTTGAATTTTTTTTTTTTTTTTTTTTTTGGGGAAGATGAAAATAGAGGAAATTGTAGAGCATCATTTGGAAATATAAATTGCATGATTTGTGTTCCTAATTCTAAATTCTCTTTCACCTCCCTTCACCAAAAAAATGAAAAAAGGGAAAAAAAAAAAATTTTTT
The DNA here is from genome assembly GCA_034695885.1 of Geophilus flavus. NCBI lineage: Eukaryota > Metazoa > Arthropoda > Chilopoda > Geophilomorpha > Geophilidae > Geophilus > Geophilus flavus. The sequence continues at coordinate 491 of JAQFZO010000074.1, forward strand.
TTCCATCATTTTGCTTTTTGCGAAAACAATTTTACGCAATGCGAAATTGCTCGAAGTGAAGTAATGAATAAAAAATTAAAAAAATAAAGGAGACAAGCAACATCATAACATCTTGAAAGCTCTGAAAAATAATGGCGTTGATGAATGAGAGAAAAAGACGATGGGCTTCTGGTGAAAGTTTGGTGAAATTAAAATTGCCTAATGCAAAAAAGGAAAATAAAAAAAAATAAAAAATAAAATAAAAGGAAAGAAGAAGTAGAAGACGAGTGAAAGAAAGAAAAAAATAAAGCGATCCACACGCTGTTGATTTACGGCGCACGAAGAGAAGAGTTTTAAATGGAATTACGGCCATAAAAATACGGCACGAACACGCATCCAATAGGCCCGAGCTGCAGCCATCAAATACTAATTAATTAATGGACGACACCATTGAAGGAAATTCTCTTGCTTTTATGTGAGAAATTTGTTGTTACATTTTGGAAACAGATGCACCGTTAGCTTATGGAAAATGGCTCCGTCTCTTGTCGTGATTAATGACAACGTATTGATCAAAGCAGTTTACTCTGACAGTAAATTAATCATCGATGTTCTTGCTCACATTTTTATTTTACTTATTTTATTTCTATTTTTTTCTCTATGTCAATAAAAATTTTTCTTATTGCTTGTTCTTTTTTGATGTAATAAAAGAGAAAAGTTTCTTGATGAATATAAATGGGGCTTATTGAAAATGTCTAGCTGAATGGAAAAAGGGTTGTGATTTATTGGAGGATTTAAGTTTCTTAGAACGAAGCCAGTTTTTAAAAAAAAATAATGGGGGGAAGTGGAAGAAGGGAATAAATTTATGTTTGGTGTTTGGGTATTTTTGATTGAAAGAGGCAGGCAAGGGAAGGATTGATAATTTAACACAACCCCTGGGACGGAAGATAAAACTATATTTATGAGTAGAGTTTTTCCTTTCCCTTCCTCTTTTTTTTTTCTTCACTGACTCTAGATGGAGCTCGAACAAGATGCTTTCAAAGTGATTAAACTTTTTCTTTTTTTATGTATGTATTTTGTTTGCATTTTGAGCAAAGTGATTTTTTGGGGGGGTTGTGGGGGGGGAGTATTATTTTTTTTTTTTTTTGAGGGGAAGTTTATTCTTTCTGGAACTTGGTACATTGCACCTGTTCAATAAGGTGGAATAAATGCTGTTTTTATGCGTTCAATATTAACCTAGACTTTGTGTGAGTATATGTATAGATTTATAGGCTGTGCCCACATGTATTTATAGGATGATTTCTCTTGTGTTTGCTTCTCGCTTGCTGAGCTGTACATCCAAATTTTATGGAGTGGAATTCAGTCATGAATAATGACTTTTTTTTCTTTTTTTCTTTTCTTTTGGATGTGGTGAAAAATAAAAAAAAATGAGGGTGGAAAGAGAGAGAGAAAGAAAAAAAAGATTGCAATCAATGAAAAAGGCCTTGCCCATTATAAGGCAGTTTGATATTTCAGTTTGCATTTAATAATGTTGGCGAAAGGGAAAAAAGACGGTAACCACGCAAGTTAAAATGGGGCTGTAAATTGGCTTTCGCATTGGTCTAATTGCATCTTGAGCTTAGTTGGAAACAATTTTAAAGGTTTCTCCTGGGGAAAAATTGCAAACTAATAGGAAATAGAATTAAAATAGTTGTGGAAAATTTGCATAAACCTCGTTAGGTTGTTAAAATTTCAACCGTCTCAAATGACATTTTAATGGCACTTTTGGTGTAAGTGGGCTGCCAGTGCTTTCTCCGAGCCGGCCGGGGTTATATAGTAGTTTGAAGCAATATTTACAAATGTGAGTGGAAATAAATACGGGATCGGTAATCCCGCCAAATTACGTTCCTCTGGTTTTCTTGGCGTTGCGTTGCGTGCTGCTGCTGGCGAGCGAGCGAGCGAATGAGTGAAGCGAGAGAGAGATGGGAAAATATTTCATTTCTTGTTTCCAACGGTTTTATAATTTTTTTTCCATGTTTTCGATTGATGTCATGAATAAGGCGCAAATGCGAACTCATCCAACACCCCTCGCCTCCTTGCACTCGGCTTCATCTTTCAAGTCAGAGCCTATCTGCCTATTCATAACTCTGGCAGGAGAACGTGTCATTTGCTCCCATTACCTTGCTAAAACATGTCAGATGTGATCATTTACCACGAATGTATTCCTATCACATTGCAAATGAAACACTCTGTCGGTGTCATTCCGCATAGCAATCTCGCCAAAGGATGGAAGAGAAATATACCAAAAAAAGGTGATTTTTTTTTTTTCCTTCTATCAAAAAAAAAAAAAAATTTTTTTTTAAAAAATGAAAAATAAAAAAGGGTACGGCGCTCGGCCTTTCGATGATCATCTTAGATGATATGGTCTATGATATTCATGGGAATTTTTTTTCCCTTACATTTTTTTTTTTTTTTTATTCTTTATGTCGGTAGAGGATTTGTTGGTTTTCTACTTGCATCTTGCCAAAACATATCATCTGGCAACTCTTTGAATGTGGATTGAATCGGTAATGTGTGGAATTTTGTCCAATGCTCGACTCGATTGCATCGTTGGACATAGTCCAAAGATGTAAAATGATGGGATGTAAATTTGTTGTAATCACTTTGTTTGGCATTGCATCCAGTATAAAAAAAATAAGAACTTTTTTTCCCCTCTCGAGTTTGGATGGAAGTTTTTATCTTTGATCTCTGCTAGATCGTTTGTTGGACAACTGACTTCCAATTCCCTTCCACCAAAACAAATCCATCGACATTCCACAGTGAAAATTCGCTGTAATCATTGTTTAATAGCCTAAAAATCGATTTTAAATCTCTATCGAACCTATATCCAATTGCACAACAACGAAAAGGGTCGACTCTTTAACCGCAGGTTATTTAACCAACGGTGCATTCGGGCCTGGCCTGATGATGATGACGAGTTTGATATCGGTTTTCCTCTTTGGTGTCCTCTTGGGCTGGAAATGGTTAGCCAGAAATAAGGCCTAAGTCTTTTTAATAGGCTTTGAGACTGTATTTCGGGATGGGAATGTAGATTTAGTGTGAGGACATGCTGGAGTTGATAGCTCGAGGTTGTAGATGATATTATGCGGCATGAATTTTCATCCAAAACCCATTGATTTCACTTGCTTGTAAGTGGCTCTAGGCGGCTTGAGGGACATCTGGCGATGAATTTTATGTGTGCTCGATCGTTTTCTTGAGATGCCACGTAGTAGGGTTCGGTGGCCTTCGGGGGGAGGGATAAAAATGTAATTACTGATTAAATGAATTTAATACTTGTATTTAATTAAGTTTGCCGCGTTAATGGCAGATTGAATATTAGTGTTTTAGGATGTTGGTGTTGATGAAATAAAAAGTTTGTTGTTGAATAAAAAGCATTTGAGTGGAGAGAAAACTCGGTTTTATGTGCATTGTATGGGTGTTGCAGTGACAGTTTTATGTTAATTATTTCTTCTCTTCTTTAGCACTTATATTTTAACAGTGCTTTTACATGTCCAAGAGAAGAAAATTGCAATGCGCGGTTTTATTGCTGAATACTTTTTATTCCCTCCCCTTCTTTACTTCCCTCTTATTTTTTTTTTTTTTTATTTCTTGTTGCATATATCAAGTAACTTGTGCTTCTCATTCTTTTGGGCAAAAATCTTTAACTTTAAATTGCCTTTTTTTGTTCTTATCTTTTGTATATATGATAAAGCTGCTCTTCCTTTTTTTATTCTTTTATTCAAATGAGAAGTCGAGTGGAAAGAAAAGTTTTATTGACTGTAAATATTACAAAATGTCACCCTCCGTTTTTTATTTTTTTTAACATTTTTTATGGTTTTTCTTATATATATATAAAAAAAAGTTTTTTTCTATTTTTTTTATCATCCTTCAGTTTTTTTTTTAATTATTTCTGATTTATACCGAAAGCGCGATTGTAAAAATGAAAAATAAATGCAGAGAAGTGAGCATGAAATATAGATCAAAAGGTAAAGCTTAAAAATTGATTGCGATATAAAGTTAAGTTATAATAAAAGAGTATATAGAAAGTCGCAGGAATTGTATATATATATTTCTTTTTTATTTATTTATTTATTCTATTTTGCGGGGAAGTGAGTTTGTTGTGAGAAAAGGATTATATAGTGCGAGAGGTGGAGATTGGAGAAGCATCGCAGCCATTTGCACGAGACTAGTGCTGTCGATAAAATTGTTGCAATCCAGACGAGGGCGAGATTTTACTGGTGATGTTGCACATGCTGATAGAGATGCAGCTGCATGCAAAACTGAAACGGGGGTCGAAATCCTCGACTCGAATCGGGGTGAAGGGAAAAGAGAGAGAGAGAGAGAGAGAGATGCATACAACACACACAAAACCATTGATCAGTTTGCAATTCTGGCCGCGTTGTGGATTCGTGACAGTTGTAAACGAGATTTTTGTGTGCTGAGAAATAAGTTTGAAGCTAAAAGGGATTCAAGATTACTCAGTTGATTGAAGTTGAACATTTTTGCGAACGGCGCCGTGCCACTCACACTCATGGAAATGCCCAATTCCGTGTTGGCCGAGGATTTTTACGAGGTGTTTCCGCGCTGCAATTTTTATTATATTTCCTTTCTATCCTCTATTACAACACCCGCGAGAGAGATTTAATATCCTCCAGTATAAACTTATCTTCATTTACGCAATAATTCATCTCTTCATGGCCGATGACGTAAATTTTAAAGAAAATAACGGGAGAAATAAATAAAAATATCAACTTTTTCTTTTCGCTTTGATTTTTTAATCAGTTTCTTCTTCTTCTCCACCAGACAGACCACCGTACTTGCTGTTTACGACCTAATTACGTTGGAAAGGAAAAAGGTTTAGTTTAACACTGAGTGAATGTGATTATCAACTCGGGGATTTCGAGTGAAAGACACGCGTCATTTCTCACTATTGCGGAATACACTAATTACATTGGACGGGGACTTGGAATAAAACTAATTGCTTCTGTCTTGTGTTTGGTTGACGTAAAAATTACTGGCAATAATCTAATGAAGTTTCTCTTCTCCAAGTGTTTGTTTTCTTAGTTTCCGGTGGGGTGAGTGCAGCAATTTGTGATTTCTTGAGAGGAAAAATCAATTTTAAAAGAAAAACGAAGAAAAAGAGGAAAAAATTTTTTTTTTGCAATTTTTATTTTTCTACTCCATAAAAAAAGGGAAAAAGTATTGAAAATGTTAATGAAAAATGAAAGGTAATGTAATTCACGTAATAAATTGACAGATTAATTGAAAAAAAGGGACTATTTAGGTTAATAGAGTGTAACAGGCTAAGATTGGATTCGTATATACGAGAATTGATGGACACCGAGAGAATTCTACATCGGTGGGAGGGAAAAGAAAAAACTTTGCATTTGCACGATCGATGACTGAATAAAAAACGAATGCCCTACCCTCCATTTCCATTCCATTTTTTCTTTCTCTCTCTCTCTCTCTCGTCTTCTTCTTCTTATTCTTTTTTTCTTAAATAAAATAAAAAATAAAGTAAATCCACTCGCACTTTTTTGTTGAACCAGTCTGTGCAATGCCGTCAAATTGGTTGCAGGTAAATTTATCTTAAAAAAGTTTAATAATTAATGACATGTGCTAATTTAAAAATTGTGTTTGCAGCTAATTTCATTTGGGATTGTCGAATGTGAGAAGGTGAAAAAAAAATGGAGTGGAAAATGTAAAATGGTTGGTACAAAAGGCAAAGAGAAGCAGAGGGGGGAGGGAGGTGGGGGTGAAGAAGGGGGGAGAGTAGAGAGGGTTTTGGTAGCGATTCCTCTCCCTCGCAAAGCGGATGGAAGTTTCCATGTTTGAGTTTTATTGATTGTGCTGCATGAGTCTCGACTTCTTTGAGTAAATGATCATGGCGGATGGAAAAGATTGCATTTGTTTAAACGGGTTTCAATTAATGATCGCAGCTAATCAGTTAATTGCTCGAGGAAGTAATTACGTTTAAGATGGTAGTAGTGAGTAGTTTTGGGGATTAATGCAATGTGATATATTTTTTTTTTATTTTTACAGATATTAATTAATTTTTATTGGATTTAGTGGAATTAAAATTTGATAATTAATTGGATCGGAGGTTTATTTAATTTCGCTTGTTTGGTGGATTGGGATTCGGGACGAGTTTGTGTTGGCAAGTTGTTGATGTACACGCTAAATGGGAATGTTAAGTCGGTTTCATCAACATCTGTCTGCTTGGAAGTGGGAGTGCGCGAAGGACTTTTAATTGAAAATTGATTAGATTTGAGGATTAATCCATTGGGCTGTGGAATCCTTTTGATTGCCTCTCGCTTACAATCTAAACACGGTTAATTGATTGCTGCACACTTGAATTACTCACAACACGTGTCGAGCTCTCTTGCGTTTATTGCGTTTTATTTTCTACATCGATTGTTTTTCTCAAAGCTTTTATTCAATTCGGAATACTTTGTCGTGCCGAGCCGAGATTACTCGGCTCGAGTATTTGTGAAATTAAGAGTGGGAGACTTCGTTAGGGGTTTAATCAGCCTAGTTGCACGGTCTTTATTCGCCTCGTTCTTTCCGCTTTATCCTGTCGGAACGGTTTAAAATACTCGAAAGTGTAGTGTGTGTGTTTAAAATTGGAATTTTCCAATGCGTTAATGCGGCACTCACTTTATTATATAAGAAGGAAATAGAGTTTCGCACATTCCATAACTATACGGTTTTAATCGTTTCTTTTGTGTCGTGCCACGTGTCAGCCAGCTAATGTAAATACTATGAGCCTGCTCTTCGTACGACGCATGAAACGATTAAACCGGGAGTTTTGGAATGCTTAAGTACTGTACTTTGTGCTTCTCTTGCTTGTCTACACTCCATAATGCTCTTAAATGGGACTAAAGATGATTCGTTCGAGGCTAACTTAATCTCTGATTGTTATACCTCCCGTACAGGATTCGTGGTCAACCGATAACACTGGGTCATATCGCCAACGATGTGACATTTGTGAGGTGTTACACATTATTTTTTTCCTGAAATTTTTATTTTATGAAAAAGACTTATGATTATAACTTAAAAATGTAATGTATAAAATTTATAAACTCAAAGTTAAGTTTATGACTTTGCGGACTTTTGTGTTTATGTTTATAAAATTCTTTTATACCTTGTGACAACATAAAATTAAGTGCACCTTATACTGGCTTTATGATTTTAATTTCGACTTATAAAGCTATAAATTGGTTTAACAACTTATAAATTATAAAGTGTAGTCATAAAGCGATAAAATTGGCCTTCACAAAGTTTCTAATGTATTCTGTTAAGCTGCAAAGGGTACATTATTATTCGGTAATAACTGATATCATCACTGAAAAAAATAGTGTTTGCACAAAAATAGCTTGTTTTAACACTTATTAATTGTTTTTAGTAATAACATAACTAATTAAACCAGTCCTCTGTACCTAGAATTGGTGCTATAGCCTAGATGAAAAGATTTACACAGTTGAATTTTAGAGTGGTACAACATGGTGGTCGCCATTTGCAAATAGGTTTTTTTTTTGCATTTGATCAACCCAATGTTTATAACTAGTGTAAGAAAGTGAGAATTATAAAAAAATAAAAGCCAGATAACCAGAGTCATACTGTAACTATAACTTTATAAAGGAAAACCAGCATGTAATACAAACATTGGTGGCCCTTTACAGTTATAAGAAGAGAAAGAAATCTAGGATTATGATGTTATAAAGCGAGCAATACTGATTATAACTGTTACTTTATAACTATAACCATAACTAAATTTGTAAGGGCCTCTGTGCGCAAACTCACTTTTGCGGACTTTTGAATTTACGGTTTCTGTATAAAATTCTTTTATACCTGGTGGCAACATAAAATGAAGTACCTAAACCTTATACTGGCTTTATGATTTTAATTTCGACTTATAAGGATGTAAATTGATTTAACAACATAAATTATAAAGTGTAAGCCATAAAGTGATAAAATTGCTCTTGGAAAAGTATAATCAAGTATAATCTACTCCTTGGTTGGTATAATGAATTCTGTTAAGCTACAAAGAGTAGATTATTCTTCGGTAGTAATACCATCATTGTGCTTAATTATTTCCCATTAATCATTTACATTTCTTAAAATTTTGCCATTGTTAACTCACTTTTGCCTCCCATTGTATGCGTCTGCACAAATCCACCATTGTGTCAGTCTATCGACGTGTAAATGTGGAATCTTCAAAGAGGATGTCAAGTTACCAACAGAACGATTCTGTATGGTGGAATTATTAGGTGATTTTATGTTCAGTTTTTTATTTTTTTTAAAAAAAATCCAATTTATCTGTCAAAATCTGTAGGTGTCAAAAAATCCATTCGTAAAAAGATGGCATAATAGAGTGAGTGTTGGTGGAGGTTTTTTTTATAGTGCGCATGCGCTTGGTAAATCTCTTAGACACTGATTTTTAATGGGGAACAAAAGTTTAACGGCATTGGTCTGGGAGGATTTGTGGAATGTTGAGGTTGTGGTATCTGCTACACGACGTGCTTTGAGGTGCTGGACGACTTAATAGTGTCTGGTCAGTGAATTTATCGGAAAAATAATGGCATTTCAATCATCCGATGGACACGTATGCAAATAATTGATGGAAATTTACGTGAATTTTATATTTTATTTATCAGGTGTGGGAAATAAGCTCCAGTTTTAAATAATTCTAACATGAAAACAATGAACGACACATTAGGTACGTTCAATCTTTTCGATTTTGCCCATTTCCGCGATTTCCTTCACCGGAAATGGCTCGAAAAAGATGCACAGACCTGCATTTTTGTCAAATCGGTTATTCTGAAAACTGTTTTCATGAAAGCGGGTCTCTAGTTGCTTTCTGGCATGGGAAATCCATTTTCAACATTTTCTATGACGTTCCATTGCCGCCATTTTGAAATCAAGATAGATCGGTAAGTTGCTCGACTCAAGCTTAAATCAGATCGGTTAAATCCGATTTTGGAAATCGAACAGAGATTGAACTCTTCAATATCACCGATTTCTGCAATCGGAAATGACTCGAAAAAGATGCTCAGAACAGAACCACTTTTTTTTTGAAAACCGTTTTTACGAAAACGATCTGGAATTGCTTTCTGGCAACAAAACTCTGTATCAACCTTTTCCACATCATTCCATCGCTGCCATGATTGGTAAGTTGCTCAGCTTAGCTGTTCAAAGCTAAATCAAATTTTTGTCAATTTCATCAAATCGGTGAAATCCGATTTCGGAAATCGAACAGATTGAACGCACTTATGAGAATGTCGTGGACATACTGACCAAGTGACCAAGCCATTATCGCGACCAAGGACTAAGATTAGTTTAAATTAGTTTACGCATTGTTATGAGTGGAAGTTTTGTAGGTGTTGTTGTTGCGTAACAACGCTGGATTTTGTTGTTTGTAAATAAACATGGAAGTTTGGTTTTACAAAAACTTGCTCTGGTTTTTATAAAAGAATACCATTATTTAACTATTATGAGAAAGTATATATTCGTTGTAAAAACATAATTGTTGAATTTCATTGGCAATATATACTTTGTACTGCAGGAAAAACAACAACAACTCTCTACAGTGGCTAGACAGAAGATCAAGAGCTAGCCTAAGATTTGGCAAGAACCAATGACCGTTTTGACCTTCATTGTTATTTGTTTTGCCCTTTTGGACACGAGATTAAGAAAACAAGAAGAAAACAAAACCCAATATTAAAAATTGATAAAATTCAAATTGTGCGAATGATGATGAATTGTTCTGTTCTTAGAAAATGGGCATTGACCTCCGAAGAGAAATCCTCAATATTGGTATTGCCTTTCCGTTTCATTTCCTTCTATTTTAATATAACTGTCGACATTTTGATTTTTCCCTACCCTTCCATTTCTCCATCCCCTTTTTTTAATTTTAAATTTTTTTAAATAAATGATTTCCAGCCAAGTTTTTCATTGTAACAACAATTTGTTTGATTCTTTTTTTTCCTTCTTTCAAGGTAAGAAAAACGACATTTCAAACTCAATATTAAAAATGCTAATTCTCGTGCATCTTGTATAACAGCCCTCGCGCACTATTGATTTTGTACGAATTGAAGACTTTTTTTTTTTATTTCTATCTCTTTTTCATATTTGCCAGTGAATAAATGAAAAATAAGAGTGCAGGCGAGGGGAAATGCAAAGAGAGGTTTGGGTGGAGAAACCCATGACAAAAAAAAATAAGAATAAAGAAAAATGAAAAAATGAAATGATTATTTATCTTAGCAAAGTAATTTTTCTACTATTTACTATAAAAAAAAAATTAATTCGTTCGTTCGTTGGCTTATTTTGACTTGTTTTGGAATGGAATGAATTGGAAAAAGAAAAGAAAGGGAAAAGGAAAAAAAGGTTTGCAAATTGCATGTTCTTGGCCGTGCCTAATCAGCTTTGGAAATGCATAATTGAAAAGGTTGGCAAACGTTGCCATTTCGAAGAAAGACGACCCGTGATCCAAGTTTATTCGTTTCTCATTTTGTGTTTGTGTTGGCTTGTATCGACTAAATGAAATGAAACAAAAAGAAACTCATTTCACTCGGTTGTAAAACTCTACTCTTCATATCAGGCTTAAAATTGAAACCGATGTAAACTACACAACCCGGTCCACATTTATTTCTCTCTTTAACACTGGCGAAAATAACAAAACAACAAATTTATTATTAAATTATAAATTAAAATGTTTGTAAATTTATAAACCCTTCGATCGATTTCATCCATATTTTGAATTTAAATGAAATTAATTCGTGGTAATCCTCGTATGAAAATCTAATTTGAATATAAGGTTTGGTGTTAAAAGGCTTGTAAGATGGTGTGGCCCATGATTGAATTTATTTCGGTCAATTTTTTTGCGTTAGTGTCTTTTGCAGCTGGCTTTTCCTGTTCATCTTTTGCGATCCTCTTGCGTTTTGGGGGGAGCAGAATGATTGTGACATGTTCATAATGCTCGTCGCTCCGTAGGCCGAGTGGCCATTTGTATTCGTGGCAGCAGAAAGAACGTCCTCGTCCTTTGGCCACCACCCTCCACCTTCTCTTTTCCCTTCCCCTCCTCACTCCACCTCATCCCATCCCTTATGCGATGCAAAATTGAATTTTGTTTAAAACGAAAGGAAATGGAGTCGGCAAACAAGTATGATATAATTGACTGGTGGCTTTTATTGGATCGTGCAATTTTGTTTTGAGGTTATTTGAAACATGGGCTCGGAATTAAGCTCGGTTGCAGGTCAATTAAACGGTTGCAACGATGGCTTTTCGGACGAATAAGTTGCCACACGTAGCTATTAATTAACGAACAAAAGATTTATACGGCTCTAATTGCGCGCGCTTGATTACCCGCTTTGCAACTTGCCCCCCCGTGCTTTATTCTCGAACGATTTTGGTAATAAAATTGGTAGGAAGGAGGTAAGTTTGTAAGCCATTGGCTCGCCCTGATTTGCTCGTTTAATTTCGTTAATGACGAGGTGAGAATGAAGAATTTTTACTGGGCCCCGACCGAACGAACGAACCTCTGCTTTGCCTCCTCCCGTACCGACCCCTCCATTCGCCGCCGATGCTCACACGAGTGCCGTGAATATGCGTGCGGGTGTGTGTGGGTGTGTGTGTATGTATGGCGAGTGTTTGTTGTTGTTCCATTCGGATATAATATAATATTAAAATGTGGCTTATTATTGCTGAGCAAAGTGAATATTAAATCTGCGTGTGCTAGTGAAATGGCATTCATAAAAGGAGAAGGACGACGACCGAAATGAATTTTCATTTTGGACGCTGTTTTATGATAGAGGCTTAGAAAACTCTTTCTCTCTCACTCTCTCACACTCCCTTCACCAAGCCACTCTCTCTTCTCTCCTCTCTCTCTCTCTCTATCATCTTTGTCGGACTTTTCAATATTAGAAAAGGAATTGCACGAGTCAATAAAAATCTCGAATTTAATGTCAGTATCGAGAAGGGGGTCTAAAAAAAGAAGGCGGAAGGAATAAAAAAAAAAAGATCTCAGCAGTTGAAAGTGGAAGTGTAGTGTTTTGTGGCCTGAGAGAATGCTGGGTAATGTTCATCTCCCTAGCAACCCAGGAGATGTGAAGCAGTTGCCATGGCGATTCTTTTGTGAGGCATGGGGAGGAGCAAACAGTGTGCTCTCGTGATTGGGTTTGCGAGCTCTTTGTCGTTATAGCAACGGAAACAACAGTTTTAGGGTTTAAATTTCTCTTTACTCTGTGGCATAATGAAGGAATAACAAACAAAACTGAGACAAATTGCACGTGACGTGCATTCATTTTAATAACAACATGTCGGCTTAAATCAATGCAATTCACTTAGCGCAGTTTGCTCGATACTTTCATCGATTATTATTTTTCTTTTATTTTTTTATTTTTTTATTTTCCCTTCCATTTGTGAAATTAGTTTGTTCTGCGTTGCTTAAGGTATGAAATTATGAAAAAATATTTTTTTTTAAATTTTTTTTTTTGGTTAATGAATTTGTTTTGTAAAAATTCAGTGGGTGGGTGGTTGGCGGGAGGTTTGAAATTAAGTTTATACGGTTGGGTAAATGTGATTTTGAAACTGTAACTGATTTTGTTAAGGAGGGAAAAGGTGGTGCTTAGTATACGATGGCGATGCGATGATGACAAGGATGGTGAGTCGGATTGAATTTACCATTAAGAACAAGTGTTAGCTTTTCCTTTGAGATTGAAGCGCTTTTGGTGCGAGCGACCGAGAGCATGAAACATTCATAAAATGGCAGGCAATCAGGAAGATGATGCGCGCCACATAAAGTGGCCGTAAATTGCTATCAGCCAAACAAAGTGTCATGATCGAACACTTTATGCCGTGTTAGACATTCGTGAAATACCATCATGGAGATAGCAACTTTTGAGAAATATAATTAAGTTTTCGCTGTTTAATAAAATAAAATAAAATAAAATAAAAAAATATATAAATAAAAATTTTTTTTTTAATGAATGAATGAATGAAATGGGATGGAATGGGATGGGTGGGAGGGTAAGGAATTTTAATAAAATAAATATAGATATTTCTACATTATTGCCTGTCTCGTCATGTCGAATTTAATAATGTTTTTCACTTAACTCTCCGACAAAGAAATGAGTTTTTCCTTATTTTTTTTTTAACTTTAGAATTTTCATTTTGTTTGCAACTCCCCCGTTGCAAAAATAATGAAATAAATTGTTTTGAATCGAAAAATTGGTCAATATAATCAAGCAGGAAAATGCAACATTTATTAGAAAGATAAATAAATAAATAAATAAATAAAATATGGGATATTTTGAAAAATTTATTTATTCTTACAATGGTTATAAGTATAAAAGTAGACTATGAAAAGAACGATTTCAATTTTACGAGGCGCAATGATCGGAGTAATGGAAGGCGAGGACCAATTATCACAGCAATTAAAGCAAGCAATGGGACATCATTTGAGCCCAGGATTCGCACCAACCGATCGTCAAGCCCAAAGTGTGCACTTTTATTTGCACTTGTTTTGCTGTCCTTTTCTTGTGGTAGAGTTAGTTTTAAATAATTTAACGTGCGAATCGTCGTATAAGGAACGGGGTAGCTAGTCTAGCAGTAGAGTAGAGAGAGAGACTAGAGAGAGGAAATAATTTCCCGCTCTAATTGACTCGGCAAATGAGGTTGTTTTGTCGACTTAAATGGGAGGAAAAGGGTTTTTTTATGAAATGCTAACGGCGAATCATTTCCATAAAGTTGTACTTGTTAATTCGTGAGGAAACGCATCCCTCGTTGTTGCGCCCATAGGATGAGTGCTCGAATGGAATTTTTCCTTTTAACGAGTTTTCTGGGGAGATTTTGTTCGCGAAACGGAAATTGGACACATTTCTAATGAAAGTGCCCGAGATTTGCATTTAATTACGCAAGATGATTATTAGAGAAGTGTAATGTATTTTGCCTAACGCATTTGCTCTTGTTGGCAGAACAAATCCCATTTGTTTTGACAAGGGGAGGTTTCGCTCCGAATTTGACGGAAGAACCGAACACAGAGAGAGAATAGTTGATTTCATTTGGATGCAATCCTTTTACATTGGTAATGACAATAATGGAAAAGGCAAATCGATTTTTAATATTTTATTCGTGTCTTTCTCTCTCTCTCTCTCTTTGTCTCTCTTATTTAAAACTGTTTAAAACTGCGGCGCAAAAGATTTGCGGTGAAGATCATCTCGGTCTAGAGACGACTCCGATTCGTCCACGTCTTCGAGAATCTCTTTGGTTTCCCAAATAAATTCCCCGACGTTGCAATAATTGATCGCAAACGGAATCTTGCTAATATGTAATGAAGGTTTTAAGCTTAATTTGTTTCCGGGATCTTTTGGGAGTAAAAGTTTGTGAGTTTGAGTTTGCTAGTGAAGGAAGGTGAAATTTGTTAAGATTTAATGCAAGTTTTCTTCTCTTGAATTTCGTTTGAGATTGTAATTTGCAAGGTAAAGAAGTAGTGTACAGTATGTGTATTTCGAAGGTTTGTTTACGAGTGGTGCGAGTCAGATAAAATTAATAAATAAAACTTATCTTAATCGACCGATCATTACTTTATGCTATGATTGCATTGCAACAGCCTATCTTGCACAACTCATGATTTACAACGTGGAGGTGCCAAACCTGTAAATTACTCTGTTCGCACTTGTGCCTGGGTACTTATGCTATAAATCCAATGTGACGCCGCAACTGATCGCTCGGTTTTTCGATCAAAACGTGTAATTTGTATTGTTTTAAAGGAAATGGTTTCACACGGTTTTTGCTCTTTTTTGGGGGGGTTGAGGTTGTTAGATGGAAATTGAGTTCTACAATGGCGTTTGATAAAGGATTTTGCAGAAAGATTTTAATAGACGTTTGAACAATGGTTAACTTTGTTTTAACAGTGGCGATGGTTGAATAATGGTCTTGGTTTTAATAATGTTCGAGGGTTTGATATTGCTTTTCTGGGTTTTAACAATGTTGGAAGGTTTTCTTGGTTTTAATAATGTAAATGGTTGAATAATGTTTTTATTGGTTTTAATAATGTAAATGGTTGAATAATGTTTTTATTGGTTTTAACAATGTTCGATGGTTTGATAATAATTTTCTAGGTTTTAACAATGTTTGAAGGTTTTTAATAAATAATGTTCGAGGAGAGGGGTTTTAACAATGGAGTTTTCGATTTAGCACTGTTTTCTTGATTTTAACAATGGTTTTCTTAAATTTAGCAGTGGTTACTTGGTTTTAACAATGGTTTTCTTAAATTTAGCAGTGGTTACTTGATTTTAACAATGGTTTTAACAGTTTTTACCATTGGATTTCAGTTAACACGGTTTCGTATGAATCTTCTCATCATGGCGAGTCGTAAAATCCATATCCCGAGGTTCGCAAATGAGTGCAACAGTGCAAAAATCGCATTTCTTGCTAGTGATGTACGTTTGCGAGAAATTCGATTTTCCCACGATTTGCGATATTCGGACTCGCTATGACAAAAGGATTCAAAATCACATGAAATGCTGTTAACTGTAATCGTACCAATTTCTTGGTTTTCATAGATTTCTTACTTCTAAGAATGATTTTGTTGATGGTTTTAAAACTTGTTTTCTTAGAAAAGCGTTTCTTAAAATGTATTTTCTTCTAACATAAACAAAAATGAAGCATACCTCCAAGTTAAGTTAAATTCACAAATTTCCAAAGAAAGGATTTAATGAGTGTACTTTATAGAAGTGAATATCGAAGAAAAACAAAGAAGATTTAAAAATTAGAGAAGCATGTTTGCGCATCAACTAATTATGATTCCAAACAGCCTTAAACATATTTTGCTTACATTTCAAATAGCAAAGCAAACAAAATAATAAAGTTTATAATTTTAATGTGTTTGTTTTGTTTGGTCGAGTTTGTTGCTCTTCAAGTGTCGTTAAGCTTATCTTCCAACTTCTTGATTTGGTCGAGTAACAAAGAAGTGGCGGAGAAGAGACAATGGCCGCCAGACCGGCTCGTAAAGATGGTGGAAAACAGATTTAGGGCGAGCAAAAGCATAAAATATTTTTTCTCCTTCTTTTCTCCATTTTTATCTTTACCATCTTCGTGCTCCGTGTATTGGTTAATTATCCCTCTTCTCCTAGGTTGAAGTGCATTGTAGCGATGGCAATAAATCGCAACCATGGCCCATTAATGTGGCCATTTTGAATGAAAATGAACTCCCTTTGTGAGTTTTGGCGAGTCGTTTAAAATAAGAACGTTTTGTCTTCTCCAAAGACATGTTTGCTAACCGTCCGTATTTGTCTCTCTCCTCTCCTCTCTCTCTACCCACATCACTAAACCTTCATCTCTTACGGTCATCTCTCGCCCATATCACGTGACCTTGCCACGTTTAATTGGTCAAGTGGGGTGTTTTCTAAAATACTGCCCATTAATTGATTTTGTAGCGTTTTAAAAGCCGCCCTTTTCTAAAAAATTCTAATTACTTCCTAGTAAAAACTCGTTTTTGTCCATTTTAACTACACGAAATGCCCATTAACGACGTCACTGTATGCAGATACTATATGCAGCTTGAAAATTTGAAATTTAATGTTTTTCTGCAAAGACTAAATCATTAAAATATTTAATTAAGCGCCTATTGTTTGTTAAGGCTATTGACGGGAATTCTAATTAAATTAAAGTTGATTAAAAGTCATTTTTTTTTACCCAAACGATTTTTGTCATGATTAATTGCTTAAATTTTAATTATCAATCTGAAAATGAATAATAGGGTTAATTTATAATGAGACACATTACATAATTTGCGTAAATGATACGAGTGATGAAGTTAGTTCCTTCTCCATTTCATCTATTTTTTTATTTTTTTATTATTCATCCTCTCCTTTTTAAAGCAGAATTCGGCCGGTTGCTCAGAGGTAATTTTCTTTTTTCTAAATGGCATTGATTTACGTAATGTGTCAACTTATTCAAAAGTACGGCAGTCATAAATTCCCAAAGAAAACGGTCGCAGATCATTTATATTAGGTAAAAAAAAATAAAAAGAAGAAAGTATAAAATAAATTCTTCGTTTCAATTTATACCTTTATTCATTTCTCTTATTTCTTTTCTTAAACCCGCGTTTGAAACATTAATGTTTCACCCAACTTGTTTTATTTTTTATTTTTGTCGATTCTCATGCAAAAATGAGAAAAAATAGTTGCACTAAATAATGCAAATTTAAATTGTGTGGAAAAATGCTCGATAAATCTCGTGTTGTGGCGCTGTTGCTCATTCTTTTATGGATGTTGATCTCACGAATAAATTATCCCTTTTTCCATTTTTTTCATTTTTCCCCTCTTTTTTCGGCGCGTACGAATTGCAGTAATTTCCATTTCATCAACTAATTCCCAGCGTTGCACATGGTGTACATGACATAACGCTCGGAAAGGAAAAAAAAGGAAAAAATGACATTTTTGGTGGAAATAAAAAAAATAAAAAACATAGTTATGCACCCATGATAAGTTTTTATGTATTTTTTTCGCTTGTCGTTCACCTGTTGGAAGTTTTTATCCGACGTACATAAAGTAGCTGATATGTCGTCGCATTGGAGCATTTTTATGCGATGCCGGATACACTTTGAAAATTGCCACGTCACTTGTTTTGTAAATGATGGCTGAGGTTTGCGTTTCTTATTGCACGAATAGCCGTGAAAATGATGCACGTCTTAGTCGTTTTGCGGCGTTTTTGGCGTTGACACGAGAGGTTGACTTTTTGGTCTCGGAATCTCGGCCACAGACTCCTTTTAGGGGTTAGTTGACAGGTGAGCATCCCTCTCGCTGCCCCTTTGCTGCTTGATGTCGACTGTCAAGTCGAGTTCTCTCTCTTCACGCCTTCCCGATCGTTGGTGTCCACCGCGGTCATCGAATGGACATCATCAAGTCGGTCTGATCTGGGATCAGACGCCACTCAACTCAAAGGGAATTTGCTCCGTGAGAAAGTGATTTTCTAGAGTGTAGAAAGCGCGTTTTGCTCGCCATTTGCTGCCAGTTTGGAGTCAATTAAAGTGATGTGTGCTTTTATCGAGTTAATAACACATTCCGTGCATGAAGGTGATAAAGGGTTTGGTTGGCGTGCCTGCCTGAATAACACCGACTACGAGCATGTGCTTGCTGCTCCGTTCTCAGTATGCAGTGCGGGCTTTGGGATTAACTCTAATCTGTCAGTTAATTTTAAAGGAAGTTGCTTTAAGATGGAACGCTTTTTTTGCTTTGCTCTGAGAGAGATTGCTGCGGTGCTCTTTTGTCAAAAAAGAGACCGGCATTTCGCGTTTTCCGTCTTATTTTTCAATATTTCACCTCTTAAAAGTTCAAAAAACTCGAAATACGGTAAAATGGTAAAACCTGATGAGAAACGGGAAAATTAAAATAAAAAAATGATAATAAAATAAAATTTCAAAAAAAAAAACGTGTGGGAAACATGACGTGAAACATGACATTAAGCTGGGCGCTTCTCCCACGTACAAATTTTTCATCAATCATCTCAATTTGCAAATAAAACCACTGGAATTATGGAACGAATATCATAAAAAAGCGAAGGGAGGTTACATAAATCAAAGTATTTATGGTACCGATGTTAAAAGTTCATAATCGTAAACAGTTTGCGCAGAGATGATGATTCCATGACACCATAAAAAAAATTAAAAATTCAGGTCTCACTTATAATTACTTACTACACCTAATATAGGGTTAATGTTAAAAAAGTACGCAGTGTTGGTCAGTTGTTAGGAACAAGACGAAACATGTAAAGAACTTTTAAACTGCTAATTTATGAATATTAGACTTGTAATTTAAATTTTTCCTCAAATGAAGAATTTAAAATATTCAGGCAGTAAAGGGATTTTAGCATTTTTTCCCTCATAGTCATACATTAGCACGCAAATAGTGTTTAATGAATACTTTTAGTAGCATAGTCACCTTACTCCATGAATACCAAAGCCTGCAGAGTTGGAATTTTTTATCGAGTGACGCGTTTGGTCAGCTTTACATGCGGTAATAGTCATTAATGGATGTTTACGGCACACATACGACTAGAGTATACACACTCGACTTTTTTGTGGGTTGGAAAAGGCGTTAAATTACAGTTTCTGGTTAATGATATCCCGAAACGTACAATGTAAAACTGAAACGGAACGAAAAGTGCACAGTGGCTAAAATGAGGTTTGTGCAGCACGGCCAAGAAAACGGTCATTGGAGCAAAAGAGATGCTATCAGTCGGAATAAACGCCGTTGTTTATTTTGCGAAAGGGAATAGTATGTGGCTGACTATACAGATTGTCCCGATATCCTTAAACAAATTTTACATTGCGGTTTTGACAATCTACTTAGGATTAATTAAGACTAAGGTTCCTATACTGCAACAGTTATGTTTAGAAATATATTAGGAGGGAAAAGAACCGGATTTTGAGGAAAAAGGCATAAAATTACACCGAATTTCTAATTTTGTAAACACATTTGATGTGATGAGGTCTTCTTTCGAGATTTATTTTTATTATTTTTTTTATGTATGATAATTTTTGTGTTTTTCTACTATTATGGATTTTTTTAAGTATGGGTCAGAGTTTATTGACCATCCCGATGGCTTTGCTGGGTTTTGGTTATTTAGCTTGATTTACTTTTGACCTTTACATTTTTTTTAATGCTTTTTTTATTTAAGGTAATGGACTCAACCTTTTGGAGTTTATCATGCAACACACCGAGTCGTAATATATGCTAGTGATGGAAATTAGTGGGAAATCAACTTCGATAATCATTTGTATATGATAAGCAGGGTTAAAGGAGGATTACATGATTTATTTTCTTATTTTCTTTCATATAATGATCATTTCTTCCGTGATATGATAAAATTGATGAAATGACGCGAGATTTTTTTTTTCGTTTTATTCGAATCTCAATTTTTTTAAAATGATGGAATCTGTTGGAAGTGATTTGCGGGTGTTGAGATTCCTCGTTTCGTGGGGCATCTCGTGATTTGCGAGCGCAACATGTTCTCGGTCAGTTTAGATTGACGTTGTTTTTTATTTAAATTCTGCATTTGCCTGGAATGTTGATGCGTTAGCTAAAAATTCTTGTTTGGCTTTTTATGTTAGAAACAAGTCAAGTGAGGAGATCGACCCGTGAAATTGTTGCCAATTTTTTTTTCCCGAAATAAAAAAAAAATGAAAAAAAATAAACTCAATTGGATAATAGAAAAAAGTTAAAGAAAAGAAGAAACGCGAAGTTTTCTTCCAGCTTTAATGCACAAACATAAGTAATAAGTTGAAAGATTAAAAATATATTGAATTTTATGTCATAAAATGTTTGTGGAAAAGTTTTATTAAATAAAAAATGTTTAATATTAATCGCATTAGGCCTACAGACGACATTAAAAGCTTACATTCTACTTGAAGGATTTCTTGAACGTCAAACATTCCGTTTTTTAATATTGGTATTAAATTTAATTATGAGGGAAAAATGAATAAAAAATGCTGCGAGTGAGTGTAGCTAGGGATAAAATGAGGAAAGAAGATTAGAAAAAAAATATCTACATATATTTTTTTTATATATATATATACATATATATAAAAATTTTTAAAATAAAAATTCTAAGCAAGAAAGAAAGATAAATAAATAATGATATTACCACTGGAGGAAATTGAGTATTCAAATGCTTAGGTGAATTAATAAAGATTTTTTTAAAAAATCAAAAATAAAAATCCTAAAAACTGTAGAATTAATGAATATTGAATGTCTTTTTAGCTAAATGCTTTTCATATTACAGCCGTAACATGGCACGCAAAATTAAGTAAAGAGGGAAATGAAGAAATAAAAAGAAGAAGGGGAAAAAAAGAGGCGAGCTTAGCTGCGTTGCATTAATAGACAGTCGGGGGGCGTAACGAGCGTTGACATGTGGGTTGTAAGTGCAGCTCAGCCTTGTTCATCCTCCTCTGTCACAAAACTGACATATTTAATGTAGCCTCGAGTTAAAACTGAGCGAAACCCGGTTGAAAGTAATTACCGATTCGATCAAAGCGAAAAGAGCCAAGATGGACAGACAATAATTTGATAATGAGATGCAAAAGAAATGTGTGGATGGTTTATTTAGATAAGACCGGAGTTGGAAACGATCCAAAAGTGGATGAGATAGTTTTTTTTTTAGTCTAAACTCTCATCTCTCTCTCTCTCTCCCCTTCTCATCTTTAGTAACGTAAAGATATGTAGGGAGAGCGGCGAATATTAGGTTTAGGTTTATACATATGGAAGCGCTTTATTAGTAGGTTGATATATGGATGTCATGCGCTCTGATCTTTATCCTGATGGAATTCATTGCACTTTCATAAATTTGGAATGTGGCGCAACTCACGATTTGATGTCGTCAACCAAATCCATAAAGCTGTCATTTGTTATTTGCGAATGCTTTTAATAAATTACCAATTTACAAGCAACTCCACTTTGCTCAATTTGAAGCCACGTTTTGTATCGTGGCTTCCTAATCCAATGAGCCATAACTGTCATTTAGCGAGAATTTTCACCCAACGCTTGGGGGTGGGTTGCATCGTTCGCCCGTTCGTTCCTTCCTTGCTGGACTTGATGCACTGGACCGGCGTGTTTTCCATGCGGCCAATTTAAACTAACTAATAAATTACTCCAAGAGGGTGAGTGAGAGAGAGAGAGAGAGAGAGAGAGAGCTGAAAATCAACTAGGTTCACTGCTCTCTAGTGTCAAAGATCTGTTTAGGCCTCTCGCCTTTGTCACGTGCCTCTTTATTCCGACCAGGGGTTCTTTGTAGGAGGTCTACATGCTACCGCAGGACGCAGGAAGAGTAAATAAAACTACTTATATATCAATAAATGTTTGTTCACTCGGCAGCAAATGAAAATAAAAACGTTTAAAGGGTTCGAACGGTCAAGTTTATTCATTTTTTCTTGTTTCTTGCTCATAAATTATCATCAAATTGACGTTTATTACTATCGTAGTAAATTTTCAACTTGTTTTATTGTATTTTCTCTGTAAATAAATAAATTGTTATTATTTTTTAATGTAATATTAAATTTTAAAAAAAAAATCTCCAAAAGGTCGGTAAGGTTAATGGCGGTTACAAAAACTTTTATATTTGATTAATTTAATAGGAAAGAAAGAGAAAGAGAAATTATAAATACAAATCCACGAGCCATGTCAACATGTCGATCAAACGACGTTAAGCTCATTACCCTTTTTTCTTTCTTTCCATTTGTTTTTATTTATTTATTTATTTATTTAATGTACCTACCTACATACAACTCTGAGTTAAAATTAAAGTCGTAATAAATGAGTAGTGACTGTCGACCTATATTTAAATGACCAGTGATACGGTAAACTGTTATTCGGTGATGAAAATATGTTAAAGGGGTGACCCGAATAGTTGCGATAGGAGTAAATAAATTGTATATATTGGATGTGTGGTGGGGGTTGCATTTACTCGTTGATAACGTGCAATTGCATTATTCCACTGATTTGAATGAGGGAATTACGAGCAATTACTGTTTACACGCTGTTAATTGATTTGCGTAATTCAGGTCCTCTAGTGAGTTAATGGAAACGGATTATCATCAGAGCGGAATGAGCAAAGATGTTGGCGATGGCTTCCGACTAAACCAGCCACGCGCTAATGAGATTACAATTCGATTCCTGGTGCCCGATGTGCCCTTCATTCCTCATTTCTACTCTTGTCTTGCGACTTGATTTACTCGTGCACGTGATCTAATGACCTGCTGACAAATCCACTTTGTAAAATAACGATTGTCTCTGGAGATGCGTTTTATAACCATCGACGGCGGCTATTTCGTCTCCCGTTGCCCCGATTAAATTCGACTGATAGACAGACGCTTTTGTTTTTGCTTTTGCTTTTGTCTGTGTGGTCGAAACAATTTGATTGCCCGTTCCGATCAGCGAAATTTATTGGTGTCGATTAGTAATAAAGATATGTGCGACTTTATATGAAAATTTGTTTGCGTGTTGATGAATTGGGCGTGAGCGAGTAATTGGAATGGAAATATTTCTTAGCTGCGGGCTTTGCTCGGAAATCATTCGTCATTTTGCTCGGTTTCCAATTAATTTGTGAGGGTTGATTTGTTGGATTAAGTCCATGATTTACATTCGACGCTTTTTTTTTCCTTCTGGTTTTTAAAGTAAATTGGTTTTTTTTTTTTTTTTTAATTTTTAAAAAAAATATGGGTGAGTTTATTTTAGGTAAAAATATATGGTTAATTATGCATAAGGCCACAATACCACAAGGAATTTATTTTTTTTTTCTCGAGGTTTTTAGTCAGCCATATTTTTTTGTCGTCGTGAGATTTAGGTTCATTTGTATCAAAAATGATGCATTTGGTAAAAATATTGCAACGAGCTCGGCACATAATCCATTCTTGCGCACTCAACTTTCCCCTCGTTTTCGTTTTTGCATAGAAATGGGAACGAGCGCGCGTTCAATTCCCGTGTGGAAGAAAAGAAAACTCTCTCTATTTTCTTCTTTTGCCTAGTTTTATATCCATCTATAGCTGCGTTCCACTTAAAGAATCAAATGGATGCTGAATCTTCATAGCAGTAGAAGCAAACTTATATGATATTTACCAGGCGAGTGCTTGTGTGCTTTCCCTCCCACGGGAGACCATGAACTGCATTAAAGGTTGAAAATTTTTCATTTGCCAAGAAAATTACAGAGAACAAAACGAGGAGGGGAGAGAAAAGAATTTTTTTCTCTTTCTCTCTCTCTCACTCTCTCTCCTTTTTAAAAACTTTAGTAGTAAAAAATAAAAAAAAAATTCTTTTATCTCGTTTAATTGCCGTACGAGTAGTATTTTTGTTGAGCAACTTCACTTTTATGAAATGACAAGGGCAACAGTTTAAAATGAAAACTCGTGGGAGAAGTGCAGAGGTTGGTGTAATGGACCTAGAAATAGAGAGTTAACCAACCTGTAATTTTACGTTGGCCCCGCTTTAACCAAAGGGAAGGGTGTGTCAGTCACGTGGTGTGCTCTTGCTTCTCGTGGGTGATGGTGTTATTCAACTCTACTTTGCGCATGTGTCACCATTTCCATTTTTCTTTCTTAGTGGCCGATATTTCATTTGTCATTGATTTACTAGGATAAGGTTGAGTAGCTTTTCAACATTTTTTTTAACCTATATTTTTTTTTAAATCTCGTTTACAACTCCGTTTTAATTTTTTTTTTTTAAATGTTGGTTAGGATACTTAGAATGGGAAATTCATTTCTCATGGACTCGGTCGAGTGCATTGCAATTAAGTATATTCTGTTCTACATAAATTGGGTGAGTCAGTGGTGAAACGAGACTTCTGGTAATTATTAAAAGAGAGACTGAGAGAGAAAATGACTTCATGGTTTTGGTTAATTATATTTCCACCGATAGATGAAACCTAGATTTGGTTAAAAGGGTTTTTTGACTCGTGTTTTGGAGTAAAAAATTGCTGGATTTTATTTATCTGCAATCAGAGTGCACCGATGACAGCGGGGAAAGCCATGTTTGAAGTGAGATGGGGATGAGATAATCTGCATTTGACACGTTATCGGAGGAAATATCCTGATAAAAGACTCGTCATGGGATATCCCAATGATAAACAAGATTTTTTTCCTCTATTCTCGCTCTCTCTCGCTCTCTGTATACCCTGTGGGAATTTAATTTATAAAAATTCCTTTAGAAATCTGAAAAAAATTAATAATGAATGTAATTTGATCTAATGGAGTCACTGGTTGTTACACTGAATAGTGATTTATGCTCCACTCAATTTACATGAGTGCTCGTGACACTTGGTAGCACTAATTGTCAATTTAGCGAAATTTGTCAATTTGCAATATTTGACTTCAACAACCAACTACATAATTTAACCGTTTTAATAATTAAATAATTCCGCATCACCCAAAAAAAAATCTATTTACATCAAATATTTTTCAAATAAATTTGTATCCTTTAAATAAAAAATCAACAAATCTTGTAAATAAATAAAACCATCAAACATCGAAAAACTTCATTTTATCTCCCCGAATTAAATTTAATTCATGTTTTTAACGATTCGACCTCGAGCATCATCCATCACGAACGAAACGATTTCCATCCAGATTAAATCGATAATTTTTAAAAATTACAAAAAAAAAAAAAAAACAACTGGAAAAAAAAAGATTTACATCGACATTAGAAACACTTAAAAGAGTGATGCGATACTCATCTTGATTTATGATGCGATATGAAGAGCAATTCTTTTGATTTAATCACTCGTTTCTAAAGTATTGACATAAGAATTGCTCGACGGCCAGATAGTGTTTGTGTGGAGCAGCAAATTACTGATTTGTGTTTGTCTAATGACAGGGTTGGGAAACCCCACCACTTGATTGAGGGGATCAGTACAGAAATTACAGAGTGTGCGCAGTCCTACGCCTCCCACACCCCTCTCCTTTGGCTACATTTCCAGTTGGAAGTATTTTTTTTATTTTTTTTAAAAAAAATTTTTTTTCCTGTTTCTAAATGTCCCATCTGAATTTTGTTATCTCCACGTTGAGTCTTTATCTGCCCAGTCCATCTGGGGCCGTTTGTAATGATGTCAACGTGGAAATATTTCATGTGCCCACTCGAGATTAGCCAATTGAAATATTTTGTCCAATAAAAGAAATCACGTTTTCAGTTAAATTCTTGACGAGGAAAACTCGTCTTTTAGCTCTTAAAGGTCAAATGTTAACTGCGTTTTATATTTTCTTTCATCTTTCATTTTTTTTCTTCCCGTCTCTTTTAGAGTTATTTTAATGCATTGTTTATGTTGTTATGGAAAAGCGGAGTGGAAATTTGCATTTTAAATGGTAGTAAAATTGAAAACGAAATAAAATTGATTTTTTTCTCTCTCTCTCTTTCTTCTTTGTTCCTTCGTCGTACGTGTTTTGGAGGTTTGCAATGAAATGGGTATATGTAGAATTCGATGTTTGTAGGTTTTAGAATAAGAGTTTGAGTGTTAAAGAATGCAACAGCTTCATGTATATGAAATGAAAGCTTTGCTTGTTTTGGTGCCGTCCTTTACTTAGATGGTTAATAATTCATTTCATTAAATAATCTACACACGATGGATGTCCAACGTTAAGACGTTTGAAATATTAAATTCCATAAATTCCATAAGTTTTGAGGAGTTTAGAATGAGATTTATGATGGATTTGCTTTTTCTTTTTTTCTTTG
The DNA here is from genome assembly GCA_034695885.1 of Geophilus flavus. Taxonomy (NCBI): domain Eukaryota; kingdom Metazoa; phylum Arthropoda; class Chilopoda; order Geophilomorpha; family Geophilidae; genus Geophilus; species Geophilus flavus. Next base: position 26,698 of record JAQFZO010000074.1, read on the forward strand.
TTCACTAATAATTGCTGCTTTTTTTTTTCTTTTACAAAAGGAGGAAAAAATTATTCATAAACATTCCAATTAAATATAAAATAAAAATAATAAAAAAAAAAAAGAAAACTTGGTGCCTTGGGAAAATTCCATCGATCGATTTCCTTCAATTTTATTTCATACATATATATAATACACATACATAATATATTTTTCTTTTTTAAAAGAAAGAAGATGAGAGGGTGATAAGATGAAACGAGTTTCTGAGATGAATTAATTATGTAGTTCATCGTTAATAATTCAGAGAATAATTTTTTTTTTTTAAAGAAATATATTAATGCGGACATTTAATGGAAATGACGACTCGTGTTATTTTAACTCGTTTATTCAATTGCATGTATTTTATTTATTAACGTAATTGAAAAAGATTTATGAATAATCCAGATTTTAATTTTTCCCCTTTCATTTTATTTTGTTTCGTTTTGTAGAAGAGCGTGAGTTTGCGCCGAGAGAGAGTTGCTAGCTGTGGTTGTTGCCGATCCAATCGAGTGACATCTGTTGGTAAGTTGCGCATTTATTTAATTCCCATTAAACGTAAGCTGTGACAATCCGGTTGCATCGGGGGTGTTTAAACGAGTTTTGAGCGAGACCATTTACATAACTTTTAGTGAATTTAAGTGTATTCTTGCATAATGTTTGGTCCATGATAGCAACCGTTCGGTAAATGTAATTAGGCCTAGTTGAAAAGACGTAGACGGGGGTAAAAGCGAGTCGAGTTTGCCTCGGCTCGGCTCGTGGCTCGAAGAGAGTGTAAGTTGAGTGAAAGATGGGTGAGGGTGATGGTGGGAAAAGGATGTTGCATACCAATGTCAAGCGCTGTTTGTGGATATGATAATCTATGGAGCGTGTGAACATACGCTTGACTGAAATAGTGAGTCGGTCATTAAAACATTTTCTGAGATTGCTGAATCTCCTTAATGGGCAATCTGTATGCAAATGAAGTGAGTGCACGCGTTCTTATTGACGCACGTGCGCCTCTATATGGCGAGCTGTTGCGATTGCACCGGATAAGGGCCTTGATGGCCACACTAAAATATTAAACCGCGGATTAAAATGTTGTCAACTGTTTTCGAGAGAGAGAGAAGAGAGAAAGAGAACAAATCTCGCGTATTTGCTACTTGATGGATTTTATAAAAGGAGAGATGCGAAGGGTGAGTTTTATGCCGTTGCACGTTTTTGATTTATCGCCCGCCACAAATTTTTATTGCACTTTTCTTTTTCTTCTTCTTTTCTCTTGGACTGGAAAAGATGGATTGAAAACGGCAATTTTGTTATGGAATATATTTTTTCTTTCTCTCATTTTTTTTTATTTCTTTTATTTTATTTCCTACGTGTTTCATATATACACACACTCATATAACGCACGTATAAATTTCTTCTTCTCATTTAAAAAGTGCAAATAAAAATGTTGACGTTTGACTTTTATTTTTATTGCCGACGAATAAACGAGCGCGTAATTAACGAGGAAAGAAAAAGTTAAATAAAAATCGAAAGAAAACATATTTATAGATTTATGTATAATGAAAAAAAAAAAAAAACGCTTCATCGGTTCGGTCGGTATCCCGGGAGCGCGCTAATCTTATCTGTCGTGTGTGATGGCACCGATAGGAAATGACTCTTAATATGTCGGTGATGAAGAAAAGACTAATGGGTTAGTGCCGAGCTTGTTTAAGCCAGTGTTTTTCTACATTCGGGTTTAATTGGCAGCTTGTCATCAGTACTGTATCGATTCTTTGCTTACTTTACCTCGTAATTAAACGACTCGAATCACCCAAACGACCGTCACTCTCCAATCTCCCGTCTGGATGACTTTGAAAAACACTGTAAATGACACTCGATGCGCAACAAAAAAGTGAAAAACATGCAAAAATATAAGAAAGAAAGAAATAAAATGAAAAATTACTCATATTTTTTTTTAAAAAAAAATATTACATACCCCTCCCTTTTCTACTTTATTATTACTCTTCATTTATCTTCATTTTAAGAAAAATAAAACTTTTTTTTTTTATTTTGGTCGTGCGAAGTCGTGTCGGTGGAGTTGTAGACATGATGTCGTCGTAAGTGTATCGAGTGGATGCATCACGCCTCTCGAGGGTATCTTTTGCCAGTGCGAGAGTGTGTGCGGAATGTATTCTTCAGCTCTTAATGACGAATGAAAGAGTACCTAGTCGACACCTCACCGAGGTGAGAACCCGAGTTGTTTTGGTGATTTTTTTTCCTCTTCTTCAGTTTTATAAGGGCTAAAAGAGTTCAGGGTGGGGAAAGAGGGACACATAAGACGTTGAGTGCGTCGTCGCGTACATCTTTAATACAAGTGAATGTGAGGCCGAGGTCCTCGGAATCTTAATTATGATAGATAACATAATATTGTGTTGGCTTCTTAATGAGTTTTCCTCCATTCACCGCAGCAACCGTTGTTAAGCTGTACTGTGCTGTGTCTTGTCCTGCAAAGAATGAATAGGCTTTTGGTGAGGCATTAAATAACGACTATATATTAAGCAAGACAAAAGTGTAATTAGTGAATTCTCTGCAAAACTTTTGTTTAAGCTCTGCAAAAGATTAACGATGCAGTTTTACCAAGCGCTTTTGCACAATGATTTTAATCACCAGATAAAGAAGATTAAAAGACATTACTTTTTTATTTTTTTCCAATTTTTTTTTTGGTTATTAATTTTTTTCTTGTTTTATTTTTTTTTCCCGGGGTCGTTATTAATAGAATTCGTGTTTGAAAACAATTTGTGGGTTTTTGTTAGCTGTATTTATATTTTTTTTTCTGTTCCTTCTTTCCTCGTGCGGCGCGTTATTGGTAGCCATTTGTAGGAGTGAGAGATCAAGGTGCAGGTCGATTGGATTCTGAGGTCCATCGATTTTGGTTGTAGGCCAAACCTAATTAGGGCAATGCACCGGTTTTAATTTCTTTTACAGGCAGCAACAAAATAACAACAACAAAACGATTTTTTTTCCCATAATGGAAAAAAAAAATTATTAAATGGAAAAACGAGGAAATATGAAATAACTATTGAAATTTCTCTTCGTTTTGAATTATGACCATCTTTTTAAGAATTTTTTTTTTGTATCAGAAAGGATTTGATGGTGAAATGTAGCCGAGCTCTATGTAATTTTCCTTTGATGCAAATATATGGATGGGTGGCATAAGGAGTGCAATGGCGATTTATTTCTACTTATTCGTTGTGTGAAAGGGGGTGGGATGGAATTCCTCATTACAACGACTCGCCAATCGCGTGCTTTTTCCTCCCGATATGACAGCCAATTTTTCATCGTATTCCCTTAAACCCACAGGTTAAATATAATAATTTCAGGTCGTATCAGGCACGAATCGTATATATACGTAGCTTAAATGGATAGAAGTGAGTTGTGGAGATTTATGATTTTTAGCGTACTGTGTAAATGTGTACGTGTGTGTGTGTGCTGGCTGTGCTGTGCTGTGCTGTGCTGTGTGTACGTCGGTCGATGCGATGGCGGAAAAAGGGGGCGAAAAAGTCAAAACTCATTGGATGTTGAGAAGAGTTGGTAATATTAGAAAACATTCTCGTGATGGATTGCGGGGCCTTGGTTGTGACATGTGAGGAATTACTCGTTTTGAGGGATTTCAACTAGTGTGAGAAAATCTCATATTTCAACAAAACTCTGTTTTTCTTGTCTTTTATTATTCTTCTTATTATCTATTTATATTTTTATTTACTATTTACTATTTCTAAAATAAATTTTTCATTTTTTTTATTTTTGTACTTTTTAAATGTTTTTATTTCTTTTTTCTCTCTTTATTTTATTTTATTGAGAAGATATTTGGCAGGTGCGATTTTTCTCTCCATCCATTTTAAATTTTTTTTTATTTTAGGGGATGGGTGCGTGGATTTGAATCCATCGATGGATACTTTCCTTCTATCGCACTTGTGTCTTTTTCCCTCTCTCTCGCCATTTGTGCTGCTGTTGATTTGAATTTACAATTCGATTTTCTGTTTGTGGCACTTTGCTTACACGCCAACGAACTTGGCAAACAACGCCTGTCATTTCGGTTTGAGCGAATGTAAAATAAGCTGAAAAAAGAAATGTTTTATTTTTTTTTAAATTTTTTTTTTAAGAATGAAAAAGATGCAACTCGATGAGCACAGATTGAAACCCATTAGCACACTCGCTCATCTTGCCTCCATTAATTCTCGGAGCGTTTCATTTCGGGGCAATTGATGAGACCATTTTAGCTTTTGATAAATATTTTTCGGGCCAATCAAGAATTCTAATCTCATGGGAAGAGGAAAAGATTACCTTCCTTTATTTCGTCGCGTGTTTCGAACGCGGCATTGGTGCGGTGCGGGGCGCGGGGCGCGGCGGCGAACGAAACGATACTCGCTCTATAGCGAAGTGAAGGCAATAGAAATGCTGAGGTGTTGGATTTTATTTTTGCTGGTAGAGGGCAGTGGAAATTTCAATCTGACGATGTAGGCAAGCGTGTAGGACATGGTGGTGTTATGAATGTGTGGTGCGTTCAATTTTAATGCATTTTTATCCAATAAATCAGAAAAGTGGGAGAAGATGTTGGCTTTGCTGCATGACATAAACCATTGGCAATGGTTTTGGCGCGAGGCCAATCGACTATACTTGGCCAGAAACGAGTAATGGCCGTAATTGAAATATAATCTTATATATAGTAATAAAGATTGTTTAGAATCTCTCTTTTGTGTTGGGTGCACGCAACTGAAATTGGAATTCTTTTGTGCACTTTCTGCAATGGGGACATTATGACATTCGAAATGAGAAAAATGAGGGAAATTTAAGTCCCGCTTTTACTAATGGCAATTCCCAGCTTGATTGATGGATCACTTATTACACGTATTTTGAAAACGAACGATGCAATTAAGTCGGAAAATAAAAATTATTATTTTTAATTTTTTTTTAAAAATTAAAAATTATTCTTCGCTCGATTTTCTATTTTTATTCGACTTGCATTCGGGATAATAAATGAATCTATCGATAAAAATGCGTTGTTTGTTTCATTCTCCTCTTTCCTTAATGAGATGATTGCCCCGTGCGTAATTAATATGGATGGAAATGTAAATGGAATCACCTTGGTGTAATTAGTTAATTGTAATCAGGAGATTTGCATCCGTAATTAGTGATGAGAGAAAGAGAGAGGGGGAAATGGAAGGAGGCGCCTTTAATGGACGCCTCTACGTAGTTTCGTGTTACACGATAAGGTTTCCCTCTTCCAAAACGTAATTTTCACATTTTCCTTATTTTTTAAATTTTTTTTTTAACTTTAAATATATTTAATTCGACGGCATGTTGCCGCTTGATAGTGCCCGGGCCACCATAAACGAGATTAAATCTAGTTTAAAAAAAGATATAAATTTAAATCATGCTAACTAAACTATACCGGGGCATCGAACTATACGTTTTTCCTGCACTACATAGATTTCTCGCAATTCTAAGAACTCGCGAGTCTCGACTCTCGAGGTAATTATCGAGCGTTTTTTAAAAAAAACCGTAATGATTGTTACGTCGAATGGCAGCAGGTGAAAAAAGTTCTCACCTGCAATTGCAGGCACACCTGTTGTTCGACAGGATACACGCGACACGCAGTTTATAGTAAATTTACGACCTTGTCCACCTGTGAACTCAAAGTGAGTGTATATGTTGAACACCAGCTGCTCCACTTTGGTTAAGACTGACTTCATGCTGTGATCTGCTTCTGCTCACGAAAATAGATTTTTTTTTCTTCCTTTTTCTGTCTTAACTTTTTCTTTTATTTTTTTCGATTTTCTCTTTTCTTTTTCTATATTTTATTCCGATTTTTTTAACATAAAAAGTGAATTGGGTTATTAAAATTTTATGATGTTGAATTTGAAAGAAATAACTGAAATTAAGAATAAAAATAAAGTTTATGACTTTTTTTTTTTCCTTTATTTTTTTTCTCTTCGTTTTGGGGAGGGTGTAACCTACTGACATTGATGGAAAAAAATGATGTTTTAAAAAGAAGAAGGGGGCAGATTCTCAGAAGCAATGTTTCAATGACCTTTACACCTAAAAATGATGACCTAAGTCCAATTTAGGTGATGGAAATGGTTTTTCATTATGATTTGGGATAGCCAATGTCACATATTCTAGGTTTATAACCGATATGACAAATTAAACGAGGTTACAGACACACACCCACAACGTGACGAAAGGATAAAAATTAAATTATCAAAAGAAAAGAAAAGAAATTTTAAATTTCTATAAACGATGACGAGGCAAAATGTTATCGATGCAAACATGATAACAACTATTGTCAATCTTGCACCTGGTGTCATCAAACTTGGAGTTTTTTAAACTCCCCATCACCTGAATATTGTAGTAGAGCCAAAGCTTTCTTGCTGATTTTGTTAGTGCCACAAGATACACTCGGTTAGAATTCTGTAGATTGATGAGTATTTTTGGTTAAATGAAATTTTTTCTTAATTATCGCGGTACAGTCCCATAACTCGTTAGTGCGAACTCGAGCAAAATTCCAGATTTTTCCCCATAGACTCAATGTTATTTTAAATCTCTTAATGCCAAATTCGATAGTGCGAAAAACCGCTTAATACGAAAAAAATTTCGTAAGTTTGTGTTATTTTTCGTTAATACGAATTTTTCCAGCCAATACGTAGCAAAACCAAAGCCGAGACTAAAAGTTAAAACTAAAGTGACAGAAAAAAGGAGAAGAAAAAATCATTTTCACCAAAACTAAAATTAAAACTTTTGCGAGATTTGGAAAATAAATCATGAAGGAAATCGAAGAGGCATATAAAAATGGAGAAATTGGCTTAAAACGAAAAGCATTTTTATATTTTTAAAAAATACTCGTTAGTACGAACAAAATTCGTACAAACGAGCTACGCTTAATGCAAAAACCCGTTAGTACGAGCTAACTATCGGTCATCTACTTGTCTGTACTAACGAGTTGGGACTGTATCTTTATTTAATAGGCAGTTTGCCCAAATTGCGTTTTACCCGATTTTACCACGCAATGTACATTTTTTAAGCAAAAATCAGAAAAATGATTGTTTCGTTGACTGCAACATGCAAAAATTTGAGTTTTGTGGCAGCTGTCATACGCAAACAGGAAATTTAGAAATAATTTCTATGAATTTTTATTAATTTCGTTCCGAAATGCACAAACTTCCTTATGACGCTCCCGAAGTCATTTGACGAAAAATGCGTGTTCCCCTCCTTCCCAGCAGTCCCACATCCATCAGCCGGTAACCCATTGATGTCGTCGACTCTGGGATCCGTGACCAATGACGTGACCCCGACGAGGGCGGAATCGACGACGCCATCATGGATGCATCATTCATCCAGGGGGTCCAGATAATGACGGATTGATCAATCCAGGAGTGAGGATTTTTTTTTTCCTTCCCTCCCCCTGCTCCCCACCTGGGAGTGGTGACCTCTGCATAAAGGGACTCGCCATCCCCATCGGCGCCAATTGAATATAAATGTGTGTGTGTGTGAGGTCAGTGGGAGGAAGTGGTAAATCTTCCGCCTACTCGCGCCTCTGGTTTACATATTTGTTAAATGTATAATGTGAATGTTTTTTTCTAGGTTAATAACGTGATTTTCATGATAAAAAAGTAAAGTCGATGATTGTAATCTGGCTTGCACGTTTGCACACCTGGTTTTAGTGCTACTATACCAGCACTCGAGTTGCGGATGAGGTCATTACGAGTTCATTTGATGCGATGCGAGTTTGTGATTTCGGCTGCGGTTGGACGGAAGTTGGAGCCGCCGATCGGGCTCAGGCCGCATATCAGAAATGATGGCGTTCGAGTAATTTGGTTGAAAGCATATGCATGTTAAGCAAACCGAACAATTGAGTGTTTGTGCAATTGCACTAGTCAGTTTTGACTCGTCAACCATTGCGTTTAATTTGATTTGCGCCAAGTCGAGAGTTGAACACGTGTTCGCACTATTCGTTTCAATCTCCGGTGAAATGAAATGAAATGTGATGGACCGAACCATTTTTTTTTTATTTTCGTAAAAAATAAAAAAATAAAAAAATAAAAAAATACCAAACTTTAATTGCGATCATTTCACTTCGCTACATTTGATCCGTCTCCAACTTGGCAGGATTTTCTTATTTCCTTCTTTGTTTTTTTTATGTTTTTTTATATTTTTTTTATTATTTCGAGAAACTCTTATCATTGGATTGTAGATTTGACTCTTGTATCTATCTATGGGTATATATACATCTAGATCCAAGTCCGCGAGATGAAGGAGACCCAGTTGATGGTCATTTTATGGTCAGTTTAAGGGCAGCAATGTTGCGGTCAACAGACCAGTTAGAAGGTCATTCGGACTGGTCGCGTCGCTAAATGTTCTCTGCACTCACTTTAGCAGTGTGTGCACTGGGTATCAACCCTTTGGTGTCACCCGAGGGAAATTTATGACATCACATGTCCGGTTTTTCATTCTTTTCTCGTGTGGGACGACGCGTGTATAGCGTGCGCGATTTTACAATTCACACCTCGTTTTATACATAACCTTTGAAAAAAGGGTTACAGATTGGTCACACAGATTTGCAGGAGTCCCAGAGAAAAAAATGTGCGCGTGCTCCGACATGTTGCGTCGGGTTTTTGCCGCGTCAATGGTCAAAGAAAGGGTTATACATCAAACCAAACCTGGCTATAAAAGGTAGTTTTTTTTCTTTTAATTTATTTATTTTTTGTCTCGTATATTTTTGTTTTGTTCCGTGTTGACGTCGAGGATTTAGTGCGTCTCGCACCCGCTTTTTGGCAGCTTTGACGTACGAGGGCGAACCCTTTGGGTTCGGTGGGAATCTTTATGTCGACGAGGTTAATGATGGCTAATGATTTATAAAGGCTCGTCACATCTGAACGCGTGCTCAACTCTTTGGCGACCGTGCTCAACCGACATTCACATGGAAATGATGGACTGGTGACACGGAGAATGTTAAAAAGCAAGTGCCGATTGGTCATCCTGTTTTGGCGGGCCCATCTGTGAGTTTTTAACGGTCGATGTCCGGCGGTTGTAGGATAAACGCGTGGCGGAGGTGATCAATCTCCGGTAGTCGAGTCGTTAACCCGTTGATGGCAACCGTGTCACAATAGGAGAAGCCCAAAAAGAAGGGGTCGCGCTCTCAGCTAATATTGATGAAGGGCTGTGCAGTGAAGGTGAGGCGCGAGCGCGCGCGCGGATTCTTTGGTTCGGTTGGTCCTTCCTTCTTTGAATGTTTTTCAATACGTTTCGGTGAAGGGAGAGAATTCGTGCAAGTTTTTGATACCTTCTCGGTGCATCCCTCTTCTTTTGAAGGCGCGCGTCTTGTTTTGCATAACCCTTTCTCCACGGCCCTCCTCCAAGGTCCCTCGATGATTGATGAGGCCCACTGTTGATATTCAAGTGTCACCCCCTTGTGGCCACAGACGAGTTGAAGGTGTGAAAACCCCTTCCCTCCTTTTTTTTTTCTTCATCCTTTTTTCGTTTTTTTTTGTGCCCACTAATTTCCCCAGGGTGAGGCAGCCGTTTTTTATCCCTCCCCTCCTCTCCTCATCCCTCGCAACCCTTTGAATTTTTTTTATTCCTGACGCTTGACATTTTTTTCTAATGCAATTTAGTGCATGCTCACGCACAATGCATCATGCATACTGTCTCCAGGTGAAACAACCGAGTCCCCTCTCACGCCCCCTTTAATTTTTTTTTGCTTTATCATTACTGACCCATTTAGTAAAAAAAAAATGAAGAAAAAAGTAGTCCCCCTAGGATCCATTAGTGTTAAACCGTTTTTTTTTCTTCTTTGCTTAGTTGGAATCAAAGGCTTGATTGTGCACGACTGAACACGTGCTGTTGAAGTTTTGTGAATGAAATAAAAGCTAGAGAAACATATTGGCTAATGTTTTATTTATGAGTTTATTTTTTTCTTTCATCTCTCTTTTCTTCTCTGTCGTTTCGGAATTAAGTAATCCGCCGGTTTTTGGTCGAATCGAGTCGAGTCGAACGGTTGTTTGTTTGAATGGTTGATTGACAGGTTGGAAAAGGATTACAAGTGGACAGAAACACTCGAGCACAATATGAAATGTGTGGAGAAAAGATTAGCCGCTCGAGGGGCTTGTGTTAAGTTGTCTTCTTCTTTTTTCGATCTTCTTTTTGTCGAGGTAAACACTCGAGCTTTGGCGTTCGAACCACAATAAGCTACTTAAGAACTGGATGGAATTGCATCGACTTGTCCCGTCCAGCTGTAAATAGGAGAACGTTGGGTGGCAATGAGTGTCATTCTTGTGCAAAGTGGTCGCGCTTCTTCTTCGACTTGCTGCCAAACGTAATCTTTTCGTTTGCCAATAGCAAGATAGTGATACGGTCTGTTGGCTGACTCGTATGGATTCCCTTCTCTCTTATTCCCCCCACTTTTTTATTTTTTTTAACCGAGTGGCGCGAAATTTCTCTACCAGATGACATGTACTTTTCCTCACAATTCGCACGTTTGATTCACTTTGGTTTCGCTCTTGCTCTCGGATACGTAAAAACATGTGCGTTTTATGCCTTTAGTGCAATGATGATGGGGCCTGGACGAAACCTTTTGCGAGTTTAGTGTTGTGTGCGACCATATCGGGTGCAGTGTGTATATAAGGTAAAATGGAAACGAGACATGTATGGAGTCGATTTTTTTTTTTTTTTTCTCGGGAGAGTTTTCTGGGTGTCGGAAATTGTGTATTAAATTGATGTTAGTTCATTTAGAAATTGGTGGATTCCAAATAATTTCAATTTGGGATTAGACCTCGTTTTTTTGGTGGATGATGGCTGTGTCGTTGTGATAAAAAGGGTTTTTCATTCCGATGGAAAAAGGAAGTGGTGTAGGATGGAGACGGTGAATTCAATAGGCTCAGCATCACCCCACGATCCAGTTTCAATTTTCGACTTTGATTACTTTTGATTTTTTTTTCTTTTCCTCTTTTTTTTCCTTTTTGGTTTGTGGAGATTGGAATCGGAATGGTTCAATAAATTTTTCCCGTGTAGACATCTGTGGTAATAGTAGTAATTATGAATTTTTGATGGTATGGAAAAAAAATCAAAAAATGTTATTCAGTGTTAAATATCTCATATCATAATTACAAACCTAGTTTTTTTAAATTTATATATATTATATGCGTGTTTTTTAGGTTTAATTAGATATAAACCACGAATAAACCGGAAACAAGCTGTTTGTCACTTTTTTTTTAAATTCTTTTCCTTCAAAAATTTGATGAACTAAACGGGAATATATATCCCGAGTTCAAATGATCACTTTTGACAAGTAGACTAGGACAACTTTTCATCTGTCTGACTCCTTCTACATTCAAATTGCATTTTTGAACCAAAAATCTCTCTCTTCCTTCCATAAACTTGTATTGCACGTCCTTGTTATAAATCTCGAATAACAAAATAATAAACGAATAAATAAAAAAAAATAAAAAAACAGACAAACAAAATTAATTTCAAATCGACCGATTTCAAACTGAACTGTGTATGTGTGTGAGAAAAAAAAATGAAAAACACATTACCAGAAAACGACTTCATCAATTTACTTCAACCAAAATTACACCGCCCTGTCAGTCCCCAGGAGAAAAAATTAATGAATATTTAGATGAAGGAGGAGGAGGATGTATTAAAATTAAACTCACCTGTTTCCTGGACTGGGATCTCTACAGTTTGGATTAATTTATTTCCAAGAACGGATGTTGTTATAAAAAAAATGAGAAAAGGTTGTTGTTTGTGCGAGGCGGTTTTTGCACCTATTGAGCGCAACGGAAAGGGGAGGGGTAGTGTCACTTTACAATTAATTAGACACTTTCCCACGTTTGAATTTTATTTGGGAGGGTTTAATTATCGTAAAAAATTGATTAAATCATTTTACATAAATTTCTGCCACTGTCAGATTTGAGTGAAGACGAGGTTGCGACCCACGAAAAGCAAACACATGTAATGGTGCGATGTCTTGGGGTTTTTTCGCGGGTTTAGGTCATTTTGATGATTCGTCAATGAAGGTCGAGCTATTTCGGGCCGAAAGGGTAGAATCTCATGGCGTGTACGGCTTAAGTGAGCACGTTGCACTTGTTCTTGTGGAAAGAAAGTTCAGAGGTTAAGAAAGAAGGAAAAAAGGGAGGAGTTTTGAAGGATGATTTTGCAACGAGAATGTTGAGTAGGGAAACTTGTAAAAAAGTGTCAAAAGGAAAAAACAAAAAGAATAATGGATGAGGTTAAAATACGTAGTAAAAACAATGTAGGCTACATAAGATTCAACACCTGATATTGCAATCTGTTATACTGACTGTAATAACAGGAAATAAAGAATTTTTAAAAAAAATTTGATTTATTTTTATTTTTATTTATATGGCCTTGCATTTTTATCACTCTTTGTAGATTGTAATCTAGAGTGACTAGATGATTACATAAAAGGATATTGTAATTTTAAATTTTTTTTTTTTTTTTTTAAAGAAAATAAAAGAAATAAAAATGTTTTTGTTGTTTTGTTTGTTTTGATGAATTTCTCAACATTTTCCGCTCGGATGAGGTTAGAGAAGAAAAAGGAGGAGGTGAAGAGTCAAATGCAATCTCGTTACCAATAAAACAAGTGAGCAAGTTGGCATGACGACGGAACGCGAGTACGGGTGTGGCATCTGCTTGTAATGGGGGGATGAGTGTGTGCATTAATTAGCTGACAGGCCCCTCTCGAGACGATTCGGTGTCTCGACCATTACACTGAGCCCTCTTGTTCTCTACACCAAATTGTCGGGCGGAAAATCAAATTGACTCGTACCTGAGTAAAGACACGCATCGACCAAGCACGGAAACGAGTGTACTCGGCTTAATTTATGACTTTGACACCATCGCGACACGGCGCCATTTTGACGACGTAATTATTTATGGTGGTGTCTCGTCTTGCAAACCAAAACGTGAGGGAAAAAAATGTTACTCGTTTTAACGCGCCATCTGTTTACCTTTGCAGGTGAACGACGACTTTTAAGTGCTGCACTGGAATTTTCAAATCCCCACCTCACTGCATGCGCGAGTGGGATTTGATTAAACGTTCCAAAGTTTTATTACCGATTTTTTTTTTAAATCTTATTTTGAAATGGTCCAGTGAAACTCGTGAGAATAATTGTAAAATTTAATTAGTCTGTCATTTTGTTTTTGATGATTCAACTCCGTTTCCGGTTTTTTCAGTCGAGGGAAAATTGTGTGTTTTGTTTTATGTAATTCCAGGTGTAGTACGTATATTGTGGGTTTGTGGTTGTTTTTATATATTTTCACTTTGTTTTTTTCTTTTTTTAATACTGGATATTTTGCTTTAATTTCATTTCCCTTTTCGCCCATAAAAAAAGATTAAATTGCAGTGTTGGTTTGTTATGGTGTAAAGAAAGGTGTAAATTATTGTGAATGATGGATGCGTTGTCGGTTAACTCGCAATTAAAGGTGGGAATTTTTTAATACCTGTGGGTGGGACGACTTTTTTTAAATTTTTTTTCCACTTTAAAAAAAAACTGGGTTCTACCATGCCATAAAGAGAGGTTTGTGATTGGGCTGTTGATGTCCTCTTTGCCCCCTGGTGAATATTGTCTGAAGTGGCCTTCTGGGTGACCGCACGGGTACATCACTCACCTGTTGCCCAAGAGGGGAGAGTGGGGAGCAGCTGCAACCGAGTTTGTCTGTTGCTGCTACTCCACACAATGATCATTTACCCTTCAGCTTAAATCCAATGACCCTATCCTTCCTTTTTTTCTTTCTATCTCTTGTTTTTTAAAGGGAGATGGCCTCTATTCAAAGGTTGTACCTAGTATAGTGCATTTCGATCTCGAGTGATTAAAAATGCTCTAATTTTGTTAAATGTGCACAGTAGCCGAAATGAGTTTAGGTGTAATTACACAGCAAGAAAAAAGCAATTAAGGCCAAATGTGCGGTGTGGGTGGATGGGTGGTTGAGAAGATTTTTTTTTATTCTCTCTCTCTCTCTCTTTTAGTTGACTTTTTATTTATTTTTATGTAGTATTTCTTTTAAAACTTTTTTTCTCGGTTTTTATGTGGGAACTGTGTGGTCGAAACTCGAAAGAAATAAAAGAGAAAGAGAGAAAAAAAGACGTTAAGTGTAGGAATCGGTCGAGTTTGGGTGTTAAAAAGTTTTTGGAGATTGTAAACAATTTTTTGAATGCCTTTGTTTATTCTCGTTGTGAGGGTCAAGGATCCGGTCACCTGCGTTTGACCCCGGGGTCGCGATCGTGTTTAGCCGCGGGAAGAAAATGATCATTTGCTCATTCCCATGTGAATGATGATGATGTACAAATGCAACATAAATTAGGTGCGAGGGGCGGGGGTGGGCTGCTCCCACGCGCGTAAAATCACCTGTTGATTACACATAGTGGAGATCAATGGTGGGGGCCAATGGGCAAATAACCGTTCGCTCCTCGAGGAAGCAATACGGCAGCTCTAGTTTGTCAGGATAGGGTTAAAAGGTTTGTTCATACACGTCAGATTGAGCTTGTTTATGGAAGGGCGGTGGATAAATAAACTCGTTGGGATTTGGTCTGCGATACAAGAGAGGAAAAAAAGTGGACAAAACAGGTCGCAATGGGAAGGAACGAGTTTAAGGGTCAGTTGATGAAGAAGCATCATATTTCACAAAAGAGGACGCTGATATCCGCGGGCTGTGCATCTTTTTATTACTTCGATGGCTAGTTGACTCACGATGTGACCTGCACGAGTATCGGGAGGCGATTTGTTTTTTTTAAGGAGTATTTAAATTTTTTTCTAATTTTATTTTCGGGCTTAATTGCCAGTGAGTTGAGTGCATTTAAATTTTTAATGTTTTAATTTTAACTCGGTGCTAATTGAAGTTGAAATTGGAAATTAGATGTAATTTGTTTTATTTTTCTTTTGCACTCGTCAGGGCTTCTTGCTTGCTCTACTTGAAGTTGAAATTAAATGAGATTTTTAATGTTTTAATTTTAATGATATTTTTCTTATCAAACTTACAACTCGCCAACTTTTTTTTCTTTCCCCTTCTCTTTTTTCCCCATTTAATTTGAGGTTACCAGTTTTTTTCTTCTCTTTCTTTTATTTCTTTCTCGTTTTATTTTTTTTAAACGTTGATGTAACAGATGGTCAAACAAAAGCACTTCCAATTGCATGGCAGACGCTCACTAAACACTAAAGTACTCAACTTCTTGTCTTGAGACTAAACTAATTTTCGTTCGAGATCAAATTTCGCGTTTCTTAATTCTTTAGATTAAATTTTTATGGAGAAGGAAAAAGAAAAAATACTTCCACAATAAAAAATGATTAAATATTGAGTTTTTAATGCAATAAAACCGAGTGTTTTTCCAGATTGGACAAAAACTTTTTATATCGAACTTTACCCTTCGCTGCTTTAAAAAGTTAATTAATTCTTCGTGTGTTTTAAAGGCATCGCTTACATCGTATTTTTTAAAAACATGTAACATATGCCCTCGAGTGTATTCTTAAAATTAAAATAAAGACTTTACCTTTTATTTTTATTTTTATTTATTCACTTTTTTTATTTTTATTTTTTTGTCTAGGTGCAATTCGACCATCTGTTCGGAAAGGAGGAAGTAATGGAAGAAATGCAGGTAATGTTTCCACAATTTTTTTTTGCTCCTTTAGAATGCAATTGAGAGATTCATTGATTTTTTTTTTTTTTTTTAAAACGGGATTGTTAGTGAGTGACCACCATTTTGTGTGTGTATTTATTGCAAAGTAAAAAAAAAAAGGTGGTTTTATTTTCTCGGTGAATGGATGTTGTTTTATGGATCTTGCAACTGTGCGGTTTGTTTTTCCTTCGAGCTAATATTTGTTCGGGCAACAGACTGATGGACGCTCGACCATTTTCTTTGCAAATGTGAAAGAAAACAAGTTGATCAGTGGGAGAGAGAAAAAATACGGGGAAGTAAAGAGTAACGAAGAATAAACACACAAACCTCTTAAAACTTAGATTAAAAAAATTTTCTTCAATTTTTTTTTTTTTTATTTATTTAAAAAGAAGAAAAAAATGAGAAAAATTTCAATTCTTAGATTTGGTGTTTGGCTCCTTATGAAGTCGTTTTGTAATGGTGGGTTAGCGAGAGAACAAATTGATTTTTTATTATCCATTTCCCTTTGCAAGCTGGTGCTCGCTTCCTGTTGTATGTGTGTGTGTGTCGTCTCCTGTGTTTATAGAAACAGAAAAATGTTTTAGTATAGTCAAGGGCCTTCATTTCAATTACACCTTGAGACCCCCATCATCAACGCTTGAGAAAAGTTAAGTCACAACGTTCACACAAAAGCCATTAAGATTTTTCGTTCTTAATGACCTTTTGTTATTTGGAAAATAATTTTTCATTTTTATCTAGTAATTAGATGTATATACAAGATCGATGGAGAATGACCGGTAGAGGTAACGGGAAAAATTCATTATACTCGTAGGCGCAGAAATGAAAAAAATTTTTTTTTCTTTTTATTATAATAAATACAGAAATCGAGGTCGTATGTCTGCATTGCAGTATATTACCTAGAAGTCAGAATTTTTTATTTTTTTTTATTTTTTAAAATTGGTTGTGGGTCGGGAATAAATAATAAAACATATTTATATGTATTTTTGAATGTCTTGGTTGGGGTTTTTAGAACCGCCCATTTCATTTTGTATTTTTTCAATTACGCTCGCCTTTTCTAATGATGTCAATTCAAAATTTCCCCATTTGAATTCAGCTCGTTATTTTGTCGGCTGATTTACTTTGGGTTTGTGCTGTTCTTACAGTCGATTCTGAGTCTCCTCCTCCTATACCTTTTCTGTTATTTCTTTTTTCTTTTTTTTTTCTCTTCCTCTGTTCAGTACCTCTTCTCTTTTCGGTCAATCAATATCCACGACCCCCGTTCTTCCAATATAGAAATTCAGGCGAGTGGAAAAAGGTGAATTTGCTTTCTGTCTTCTTTCCGAAAATAAACTTCTATCGCGAGTGCATTCTGTGTGAGTTTACGAATCCATTTTTTCGCCTTGATGGCTCCAACATGCGGTCATTAAACGGTCCCATCATATCGACTTAATATTTAAACATTAAAAAAAATTTAAAAAATTTAAATTTTTTTTTTTTTTATTAAAATAAAAATTTTTAATTTACTATTTTCAATTTCCCATATATTAATGAGAAATTTTTTTTCGTGAGTTTGTGGTTGGGAAAATGCAACGATAATGTTTAAACAGGTTCTCCTTGTGGGACAAACCAGCAGTCACGGACGATGAGGGTCAACATCCTCTCATCTTGTCGCTTATTTTCCACTCAGCTCTTTCTTATATAATGCCTGGCGGATCGATCGCGTGGCTTTACGACGACGAAGAAATTGAATAAAGCTCACGACGAGAAAGAAAGACGCACGGGAGAGAGAGAGAAACTTTCAATTTTCGCTTCCTTTTGTCGAGTTTACATTGGCAAATTAATTTAGTGCATGGAAAAAAGAAAGTTTAAGCAACAAAATTAAAGGGTTAAATAGACTACCACTCGCAGCATCTCTCTCCTTCGGATGGACGTTAGTTTTTTTCCTGTCAATTGGAGAAATAAGATTGTTACTTCTTTTTTTATTTTATTTATTTGTTTTTTCCGTCCATAATCGGATTAAGCAGTGAGCAAATCCATTATGTAAACAAAACGTCTTGATCAAGGTAATTTTTTTATACTCTTTATTTTTGTTGCGGGGAATGGAGAGACGTGCATCAATTGGTAATATCCAATTTCCTGCTCCCATACTTCTCATCAAAATAAGGTTGTGTCAAAAAAGAAAATCCTATTACAAAGCTTTCTGCATAATTCATGCATTTTGTTTTTTTTCCCTTCTACTTTTTTTTCTTCTTTCGTCTTCTATTCTTTGATGGATCATTCTGTTGGCATAAACCGAATCTTTTTACTTTTTTCCCCTCCCTCGATTTTTCGGACTTGGAAAAATGGAGAAAAATCTCTTCTATTTTTTTGGGAGGGATTTAAATTTAGTTTGATTTTATTTATCGAGTTCC